>JAJIBD010024832.1:0-31338 GCA_021461705.1 Cryptotis parvus
TTGATTGTCCTACCATGTGCAGCCAAGTCTCACATAAAGCACTATATCTTGGTTTCCATGACTTTTTAATATCCTGATGTATATTCATGTAAGAAACTATAACTGTCTGCATGTAGAATGTTCCTAGTGTATGTGTGTTCATAGTTTTATTATATTTCACCTTTCATTTATTGATTTCAACATTTGTATTGTAGTTTAAGTACCATGGTTATAATACTGTTTCTGTTTATGGCTTTGATGTAAAAAGTTACTATGACTTCACCATCAACAAAATGTCCAGGATCCGCCATGCAAAGGACCACTGTCCTGTCACTTTTGTTTTTTTGTTTGTTTTTAAAAATATTTTTTATTAGAGGAATCATGATTTATAGTAATTTTTTTTTTAATTTTTTTATTTTTACAATTACAAAGATATACAATTAAAAAGTTCATATTTGGGTTTTGGTCATACAGTGTAGCAGCACCCATCCCGCCACCAGTGCCCATCTCCCACCACCAACGTCCCGGTTCCCTCCCCCTCCCCCAGCCCTCCTCCATGGCAGGTTCTTTATTTCTTTCCATTTCTCTATCTTTCTCTTTTCCTTCCTCTCCAGACTATGGATTACAGAACATACATTAAAGGGTTGTCATGTGTATCCTTTTGCCTCTATTTAATGCTCAGTTCTAGGTTGGCATTAGTACCCTCACAATTGTTAGCACACTGTTCCATTTTCTGTCTTACCTAGCCTCTGAAACCTACACGTTTGTGATAATTTCCACCTTTGACAGGACCTCCTGATCTATGTTTCACTTGACCTTGGATATTGGTATCATAATATGTACCTATATATTTATGTTATGCAGATAAATGCAGTCATTCTGTAACTGTCTCTCTCCTTCTGGCTAATTTCGCTCAACATAATCTTCTCCATGTCCATCCATTTGTAGGCAAATTTTATAACTTCATTTTTCCTAACAGCTGCATAGTATTCCATTGTGTAGATGTACCAAAGCTTTTTTATCCAGTCATCTATTTTCGGGCACTCGGGTTGCTTCCAGATTCTGGCTATTGTGAATAATGCTGCTATGAACATAAAAGTAGGGATGGTGTTTCCGCTGCGTATTTTTGGTTTCCCAGAGTAGATTCCCAGGAGTGGTATGGCTGGGTCAAATGGGAGTTCAATTTCTAGTCTTTGGAGGAATGTCCATATTGTTTTCCAGAAAGGCTGTACCAGCCGGCATTCCCACCAACAATGGATGAGTGTCCCCTTTTCCCCACACCCACGCCAGCACTTGTTGTTCTTGTTCTTTTGAATATGTGCCAGTCTCTGTGGTGTAAAGTGGTATCTCATTGTTGTTTTGATTTGCATCTCTCTGATGATTAGTGATGATGAGCATTTTTTCATATGTTTTTTGGCCATTCGAATTTCTTCCTTGCTGAAGTTTCTGTTCATTTCTTCTCCCCCATTTTTTGATGGGGTTGTTTGTTTTCTTCTTGTAAAGTTCTACCAGTGCCTGATATATCCTGGATATTAACCCCTTATCAGATGAGTATTGGGTGAATATTCTTTCCCATTCTGTGGACTGCTTTTGTATCTTAGTCACTGTTTCTTTTTGAGGTGCAGAAGCTTTTTAGTTTCATGTAGTCCCATATATTTATCTTTTCTTCTAGTTGCTTTGTTAGAGATGTTTCATCTTTGAAGATGCCTTTAGCTTCAATGTCATGGAGGGTTTTTCCTATATTTTCTTCAATGTACTTTATGGATTCAAGTCTGATATTGAGATCTTTAATCCACTTTGATCTGATTTTTTGTGCATGGTGTTAGACACAGGTCCAAATTCATTTTTTTACATGTCGCTGCCCAGTTTTCCCAACACCACTTATTGAAGAGGCTTTCCTTACTCCATTTTAGACTCGTTGCACCTTTATCAAAGATTAAATGATCATGTGTTTGAGGTTGGGTGTCAGGATACTCAATTCTATTCCATAGGTCCACGGGTCTGTTTTTATTCCAATACCATGCTGTTTTAATTACTACTGCCTTGTAGTACAGTTTGAAGTTGGGTAAGGTGATGCCTCCCATCTTCTTTTTCCCGAGGATTGCTTTAGCTATCCTTGGGGGTTTATCGTTCCATACAAATTTCAGGATTGTTTGGTCAATTTCTTTGAAGAATGTCATGGGTATCCTCATAGGGACTGCATTGAATCTGTATAGAGCTCTGGGGAGTATTACCATTTTGACAATGTTGATTCTCCCCATCCATGAGCAGGGAATGTGTTTCCATTTCCTTGTGTCCTCTTTTATCTCTTGGAGCAGTGTCTTGTAGTTTTCTATTGTACAGGTCCTTTACACACTTGGGTAAGTTGATTCCTAGGTATTTGATTTTCTGTGGCACAATTGTGAATGGAATTGTTTCCTTAATATCCCTTTCTTCTCTTTCGTTATTTGTATATAGGAAAGCCACCGACTTTTGCGTGTTGATTTTGTATCCTGCCACTCTACTATATGCATCTATTGTTTCTAGGAGTTTTTTGGTAGAGAGTTTAGGGTTCTCTAGGTATAATATCATGTCATCTGCAAATAATGATAGCTTGACTTCTTCCTTGCCTATCTGGATGCCCTTGATGTCCTTTTCTTCTCTGATTGCTATCGCAAGTACTTCCAGTACTATATTGAATAAAAGAGGTGAGAGTGGGCAACCTTGTCTTGTCCCTGATCTCAGGGGGAAGGCTTTCAACTTTTCCCCCATTGAGAATGATGCTCGCTGTGGGCTTTTGGTAGATGGCTGTAACTATCTTGAGGAAAGTCCCTTCAATTCCCATTTTCTGGAGGGTTTTAATCATGAACGGGTGCTGGATCTTGTCAAATGCTTTCTCTGCGTCTATTGATAGGATCATATGGTTTTTATTTTTTCTCTTATTGATATGATGTATTATGTTGATTGACTTGCGAATGTTGAACCATCCTTGCATACCGGGATGAATCCTACTTGGTCATGATGTATAATCTTCTTGATGAGTCTTTGGATTCTGTTTGCTAGTATTTTTGTTGAAGATCTTAGCATCCGTGTTCATCAGGGATATTGGTCTGTAGTTTTTCTTTCTTTGTGTTGTCTCTCCCTGCTTTGGGTATCAGGGTGATATGTGCCTCGTAGAAGCTGTTTGGGAGTGTTTCTGTTTCTTCTATTTCCTGGAAGAGCTTGAACAGGACTGGCAGTAGGTCCTCCCCTTAAAGGTTTGGTAGAGTTCACTAGGGAATCCGTCTGGACCTGGGCTTTTGTGTTTGGGAAGTCTTTTTAATTACTGTTTCTATTTCCTCAATGGTGATAGGCTTATTCAGGTATTGGAGGTCTTCTTGTTTCAGCCGTGGGAGGTTATAGGACTTCAGGAATTGATCCATTTCTTCTAGATTCTCATGTTTCCACGGCATACAGGCTCTCAAAGTAATCTCTGATGATCTTTTTGGATTTCTGTGGTTTCTGTTGTGATGTCACCCTTTTTATTTCTGATTCTGTTTATTTGGGTTCTCTCTTTCCCTGTCCTTACAAGTCTTGCCAATGGTTTGTCAATCTTGTTTATTTTTTCAAAAAACCAGCTCTTGGTTTTCATTAATCTTTTGGATTGTTTTTTTTTGGTTTCCAACTCATTGATTTCCTCTCTAAGTTTTATTATTTCCTTTTTTTCTGCCTGGGTTGGGCTCCTTTTTGTTGGTCTTTCTCTAATGTCTTCAGCTGTGTAGTCAGGTTATTTATGTGGGCCCTTTCTTGTTTCCTGATGAATGCTTGCAGAGCTATAAATTTCCCTCTTAACACGGCTTTTTGCCGTGTCCCACAAGTTCTTATAGTTGGTGTCTTCATTTTCATTTGTTTCCAGAAATCTTTGGATTTCCTGTTTGATTTCTTCTATGACCCATTTGTTGTTCAGGAGTGAGCTGTTCAGTTTCCAGGTGTTTGGTTTGACTCCCTGTTTCTGTGTACGGTTAACTTCCATTTTCAGTGCATCATGGTCTGAAAAGATAGCTGACACAATTTCTATCTTTTTTATTTTATTGAGGTATGCTTTGTGGCTTAGCATGTGGTCTATCTTGGAGAATGTTCCATGTGCACTAGAGAAAAATGTGTATTCAGCTTTTTTTGGCATGAAAAGCCCTGTATATATCTACTAGCTCTCTTTCTTCCATTTCTTCCTTCAGAGCCAATATTTCCTTGGTGAGTTTCAGTCTTGTTGATCTATCCATCGTTGATAGAGCAGTGTTGAAGTCTCCAACTATTATTGTGCTGCTGTTAATGTCTTCTTTGAGGTCTCTTAGCAGTTGTTTTATGTATTTTGCTGGCCCCTCGTTGGGTGCATATATGTTTAGTAGTGTAATTTCTTCCTGGTGTACATACCCCTTAAGTAATAAGAAATGGCCTTCGTTGTCCCTTCTAACCTTTTTTCAGCCTGAAGTCTATATTATCTGATACTAATATGGCCACACCAGCCTTTTTTGGAGGAATTGTTTGCATGGAGAATGGTCTTCCAACCTTTGACTTTGAGTCTGTGTTTGTTCTGATTATTCAGATGTGTTTCTTGTAGACAGCAGAATGTTGGGTTCAATTTTTTTAATCCACTTTGTTACTCTGTGTCTCTTAATTGGTGCATTTAGACCATTGACATTGAGAGAGATTATTGTCATCGGATTTTGTGCCATCTTTCTGTTTGAGCTTGTTGTGCTTATGGGTTTGGTCGTATTACAGTAGACCCTTCAGTCCCTTCTTTTAAGGTTGGTTTTGAGTCCATGAAGTTCCTGAGTTGTTGCTTATCCATGAAGTTGTGTATCTTTCCTTCATATCTGAATGTGAGTCTGGCCGGGTAAAGAATTCTTGGTGAGGCCTGCAGTTCATTCAGCCTTTTCACAATATCCCACCATTGTTTTCTTGCTCGGAGTGTTTCATCAGAGAAGTCTGCTGTAAATCTTAGAGATGTTCCTTTGTATGTGATTTCCTTCTTTGATCTTGCTGCTTTCAGTATTCTATCTCTATCTATAGTTTTTTGTCATTTTAATTAAGATGTGTCTTGGAGTATTCTTGTTGGGGTTTCTTTTTAGCAGGTATCCCTACGGGCCTCCTGGATCTTGAGGCAAGTGTTCTTTAGTTCCGGGAACTTCTCAGCAATGATGGCTTTGACAGTTTCTTCTTCATCAGGGTTTTCTTCTTGCCCTTCTGGGACCCCAATGATCCGTATGTTGTTTCTTCTGGCTTCATCCCGATTATCTCTTGTTGTCTGTTCGGTAATTGTGAGTCTTTTTTTTCTATCTTCTGGTGTTGTGTGAGAGAATCTTTTGGAGCAGCGTCTTCGAGATCACTAATTCTTTCTTCAGTAGCTATTATTCTGCTATGCTGGCTTTCCACTGTGTTTTTCATTTCATTTACCTCATTTTTAATATATGTCATTTCCATTTGCATTTTCCTCACTTCTTCTATCATGTCCTCTTGTATTTTATTGAGTTTGCATTCCATTGCTTCTTTGAATTCCTTATGACTCCTTAACATTTCTTTCCGAAATTCCTTATCAGAGAGGTTATATAACTCATTGGTATTGCTTGGCTCATCTGGACTAGTGACTTCACTCACAGAGCTGGATGGAACTTTGCGTTGCTTTACCATTTTGACTATTGTAGGTTGCAAATGTGGGGGTCTTGGATGACAGGATAGTACAGTTAGTAGGTGTCTGGTCTGTTTGCGCGAGTTTGGGTGGGTAGCAAGGATGTAGGGACCAAGGTTCAGTGGTACCTCATGCAAGATAGGTAGTAAAAGGTTCCCGGCGCTAGCGCGTCCAGCGGTTTTGAGTTTTGGGATGATTACGGAAGAGCAGGGCCCAAGGTTCCGCAGTGAAACCAAGGCAGTTAGCCTTGGTTCCCGTTGATGGAGTTTCCGCTCTTCCCTGGGGCAGTTTGGGTCCGCGGAGACGCAGGGATCACGCACACACCTGGCGGGGGGGGGGGGAGATTTTCAGCCGGTCCCAGGAGCCCAGCGCCCAAGGTTCGCAGTGAAACCAAGGCAGTTAGCCTTGGTTCCCGTTGATGGAGTTTCCGCTCTTCCCTGGGGCAGTTTGGGTCCGCGGAGACGCAGGGATCACGCACACACCTGGCGGGGGAGATTTTTTTTCAATGCTTTTGAAGGCATTCCATGCTGCTCTCTTCCTCCTGCACAGCTCAGGTTTTTAGGTTGTTCATTATGTTGACTTCTCGACCTAGGTACACATAACTGCTGCATTCAGAGATGTTTGTTCCATTGAGAGTGAATGGGGCCTCTGGAACTAGCTCATTTTTCATAAACATAGTTTTCTTTAGATTCAGCTGTAGACCTATCTTTCCACATTTTTGGTCAAAGTCAGCCAGCATTTGTGCCGCTTTGCTAATGTTTGGTGTTATTAGAACGATGTCATCAGCCAGGAGCGAGGTGGTTTAGTTTCCGTCCAGCATGTTTATAACATTAAAACATAAAAAATAAAGGAGGTAAAGGTTCTTACTTTCCATACAGAAGAGACACTTGGTAAATCATGCAGATTCTAAATTTAAAAGGCGCAGAATTCTGCCTCTTCACGTTACGAGTGATGCAGGCTGTCACCTAGATTAGTTATCTTTAAATTAAAACTGAAGTTCCTATGTGCCTTTCTTGTCAAATTCCTTCTTTTCACTCTTTAATGTTATTGGCATTTAATTTCTCTTGGCATATGCAAACTAGTTCTACTTAGCATAACTGTGGATGTTCATAAGTCCCTAAAAATACCTTTTAACTTTTTTGTTCCAATGACCAAACTGCATGCAAGCATATTTATTGCCGTGGGCTCAGAGGTTAGCCTAAATGTGTGAGAATCTTTTAGAAAGTACCGAGTGATATACTTTTGCTATGAGATCTAATTAGATCAAAAGAAACTGGCATCACTCCAGGCATCTGAAGAAACAAAGAGAATTAAAAGTAGATAATGAAGAGAATGTGACTACTCAACAAGCTCTCATAAAATAATGAAAGAAAGCTGCCATAAAGCAAAATGATTTCTCAGTGGTAGGCATTATTTTATCGAGTTTTTGTTTTTGTTTTTCTCTCCAGAAAGTGGTCAAAATGGACACCACACACAAAAAATTTCTTTGATGTACCTGACATTGTGCTAAGTGTGCTAATTTCTAAGAATTAAATAGTGAACACAGTCTTATTTCCTAAAACATACAGTACTATGCCACCCACGGCAGAGCCTGGCAAGCTATCCATGTCGTATCTGATATGCCAATACCAGTAACAATTATAGACCTCATTCCCATGACCTGATGGAATGGTTTGAGGCTCTTTATGTTTTTGGAGCGAGCAGATGTCCTTGGGTTCTACTAGCATGAGACAGGACATATGGAGATGTTACTGGTGCCTGCTCGAGCAAATCGATGATGAACGGGGAAGACAGTGATACAGTGATACAGTGAAGTCTAGATGACTCTCAATTGTATTTTTTTTTTTTGGCAGGGGGCAGGGCACAGCAGTGGGAAGGTGCAGTCTAGCTGTGCTCAGCTAACTTCTGGCTCTGCGCTCAGGGATCACTCCTGGCAGGGCTCAGGGAAACCATATGGGGTGGCAGGGATTGGACCTGCTTGGCCCTATGCAAGGCCCACTGTACTCTCTGTCCAGCCTTACAAATCTCAATTTTAAAAAAAAACAGCTTTTAGCTGACTCATAGTGAAGTACAGTCACAAAGTTTTCATGATTGGTTTTCAGTCACACAGTGTTCCAACACCCATCCTTCACCAGTGTGTGTTTCCCACCACCCCAGTGTCCCCAGTTCCCCCCTGTGCCACCGACCCTGCCTCTGTGGCAGGTACTTTCTCTCTCTCTCTCTCTCTCTATCTATCTATCTATCTATCTATCTATCTGTCTATCTATCTATCTATCTATCTATCTATCTATCTATCTATCTATCTATCTATCTATCTATCTATCTATCTATCTATCTATCTATCTATCTATCTATCTATCTATCTATCTATCTATCTATCTCTTTCTCTCTCTCTCCCTCCCCTCCCTCTCTCTCTTTTGATCTCTCTCTCTCTCTCTCTTCCTCCTCCTTTTTGGGCATTATGGTTTGCAGTACAGATACTGAAAGTTTACCTACCTTTAGCACTTAGTTCTTGTTCAAAGTGATCATTTATCACTATTATTATCATACTGGTCCCTTCTCTGTCCCTAATCTCCCTTTGCCCCACACATACTTGTGGCAATCTTCCAACCATTGACTGATTCTCCTGGCCCCTGTTTTTCCTGGTCTTGGATATTAGTCTGATATTATTTTTATATTCCAAAAATGAATGCAGTCATTCTCCTATCTGACTTTCTCCTTCTGACTCATTTTACTCAGCATGATACTCTCCATGTCTGTCCATTTATAAGCAAATTTTATAACTTCAGATTTTTCCTAATAGCTGTGTAGTATTCCATGATGTAGATATAACATAGTTTCTTTATCTAGTCGTTTGTTTTCGGACGACTAGATAAAGGTAAACAACCAGGTTGTTTCCAGATTCTGGCTATTGCGAATAGTGCTGCAAAGAGCATGTAAAGTGCAACTGTCATCTCTGTCATTTTGGACCTCCAGTATATATTCCACAGGTAGTATTGCTGGGTCATATGGAAGCTAAATTTCTAGTTTTTTGAGGAACGCCCATATTGTTTTTCCAAAAAGGCTGAACCCGTTGGCATTCTCGCCAGCAATGCAGGAAAGGAGAATCCCTTTCTCCCCGCGTCTGCACCACCACTGGTTGCTTTTGCATTTTTTGGATGTGTGCCTGTCTCTGTGGTGTGAGATGATACCTCATTGTTGTTTTGATTTTCATCTCCCAGATGATTAATGATGTAGAGCATTTTTTCAAGAGCTTTTGGCCATTTGGATTTCTTCTTTGAGGAAGTTTCTGTTTATTTCTTCTCCCATTTTTGATAAGTTGGATTTTTTTCTTGCAAAGTTCTATTAGTGCCTTATATATCTTTGACATTAGCCACTGGTCAGATAGGTATTGGGTAAATAATTTTTCCCAATCCGTGGGCTGCTCTTTCTATCTTGGTCACAATTTCTCTTAAGGTACAGAAACTTAGTTTACTATGGTTTCATTGAAAATCTCAATTTTAAGATATCAGGGCTTCCCCTGGAAACCAAGCAGAATTACATGGTTCAGAAGAATTTTTTCAGCCAGACACAAAACAAAACTTTAATGTTCAAATTAGGTTTGTTCTGTTAGTTTCTGTACCTTTTAGGTTTTGCTGAGAGCTTACTTCTCTTGCGCCTATATTTTTAGTCAATATTAAGAATCCACAAGCGGGAAACATGTTAGATACCTTTCTGGTATGTTTTGCTTTGGTTAGCTATGTCAAAGCAGGACACATACTTAGAAATTAAATAGGAGGGCCTCTCCATATGGGTTGCTAAGAATACCTATGCTGTTCCAGCAGTCTGGTGGTTTACCACCATATACTCTGCCTTATGGCCAGACCACCAGGAAAGGAATGAAGTTTTAGAAAGAAGGCACTCCCAAGATGGAGAGAATGGAGATTGTTTTTTCTTTCCCCTCATCTTTTTTTCTTGGATGTGTTCATGACTCATTACATAGTGCAATGCCCTGCCCAAGGTGGTATTTAATCAACATGAAATGAATAGAAAGGCAGAAGGAGAATAGGGGAATGGCCAGAAACCTCTTTCAGTGCCACTTGAGACCACTGATCAATGGCTGGTACTCCAGTTTTGTGAGAGGTGAGGGTCTTCCATTGTGGTGCTCAGGCGGGTTGGAGTTCATTCCTGTCAATACTTGGCTAACGGGGTGCATGGTTCGGAGTGGGGGGGCTCTCAGGGCTACAGCTGCCTGTGCTCAGGGAGGATTCCAGAGCTAGTGCTCGAGGGTCTTGTGGTGGTGGCAGGGTTCAAACTCAGGTCCACGCACATGTAAAACATTCACCCCTGCCTGCTGAACTTTATCCCTGGCCCTTGTAGCTCAATTATGAGACAGGGATGATCTTCAAAGTCATTTTTTTTTTTTCCATATGTAGCATTTCACACATAGGTCTTTCTGAACCTCTCAAAAGTGGTTGTTGAATCACTGAAAGAAATAAATGAAAGATCGAGTGAAATCAAAAGAGACAGAGTCAAGTTCTGTGTGGGATCATTTCAGCCTGCCCCGATTCTGGCTCTTGTCGAGGCCCTGGTGGAGTGCTGGGGCTACGGCAGCAGTCTCCCTCACGATCCCGCTGCCTTCGGTTTCTGCTGTCACTAATCCATCTTTCAACATTGGACGTACTGTTAAAGGTGCAACTGTGGAATTCAAGAGCCACCCAAATCCAGTCCAATTTATTGCTCTATTTGCTAAATCTTGTTGGAAGGTAGAAGACATTCAGTGTTATTATTGATATTGCCGCCTTGTCTTTAAATGCTTCTGCTTCTGACTTAAAAAAAATCTTTGTTTAAAGAGCCTACTTAAAGGCCTCTTCTGCTGTCCCTGTTTATTGGAATCATCTTTTTTTCTGCTATGTCAAGAGAGAAATGAACAAGAGAACTGGGTTGGAGAGTTTGTGGGGGCCCGAGACCTGCAGCTCCTGGGTCCTGCACATACTTACCCCTGTAGGCCAGGATTGTGATCCAGAGCCTTAGCACATGCCTCAGATGAACCCTCGGGCTCAGTTTGTGGCACTGCAGAGCAGGAGAGTCTCTTTAAGCAATGATAATTCAGACAATGATTCCCATAGAACCCTCGTCTATGGTTCTATGGTAGAGGAAAAACATTGATCTTTCTGTTGCTGTTTGTTTGGGAACCACATGCAAACTCATGAATGACTCCTGGCAGGGCTTGCTTGGGACCATAGAGGGTGCCACGATCAAATTCAGGTCAACCTGAATGTACAGGGCAAACTTCCTGCCACTGTACTGTCTCTATGGCCCCGGAACATTGATTTTTAATTTTGTTGTGGTTTAGTTTTTCTATACTTAATTAGGCTGTTACAATAAGAGTTGGTACCATTTTCTCCAGTCAGGCATAGAGAAAAATACATATAGTACTCTTTTTGTGGGAATGGGGAGAAGTTCTTCCCAACTGGTTCTCTGGAGTCTTCACCAGCAGTTCATGGTGAAGTAGTATAACTGTACATGATCCAAGGACCTATTGGTGTAATGTTGCCCAGGCCCTGCGGTACCAGGGGATAACTGAGTCACCTCGGATGTCACCCCAGGGTGATGTACCTTATGTTGTTCAGGGGACCATGTGGTACTGGGAACTGACCACAAGTCGGGTGACCCAATGCACCCTAACAACTATACTGTCTCTTGGCCCATCAAGTCGTACTCTATTGCTTATTTGGAGTGGTGGTGAATGGGTTTTGGAGTCTAGTCTTGAGTTATTTCAATTTTTAAAAATTTTGAAATATGGGGGCCGGAGCGATAGCCCAGCGGGTAGGGCATTTGCCTTGCGTGGGCGCCGGCCCAGGTTTGATCCCGGCATCCCATATGGTTCCCCAAGCACCGCCAGGAGTAATTCCTGGAGTGCAGAGCCAGGAGAAACCCCTGAGCATGGCGGGTGTGACCCAAAAAGCAAAAAAAAAATTTTTTTTTGAAATATGACTAGTGAGATATTTCTAAGATTTTCAAGGATGTCTCTTGCAACTGAGCCAAATTGTGTTTCAAAAAATATCTATTGATACCAAAGTTTCCCACCTAATAATAGAATTTAACTTTTTTTAAATTACCAAAACAGAATTAGCCAACAGTACCCTAAGAGATGAATTGATCCAAAAGCAGTGTTTAACGTTTCCTTTGTTTCATCCAAAGATACAACTGAATATGGAGAGTTTTAAACAGTGAGACCAACCTGCTGGGCCCAGCTAGGCATACATAATATCTTTGATGGAAATTAAAAGGGGAGAAGCTCGTGGGCAATAGGCAAACAGAAGAGAGAGCGAGAGAATCCTGTTCTTATCTAGTCATAAAAGGCATTCTCTCCCGGCCTGGTTTTCCCTTGGTAGAAGAGTAATCATTCATCTCCAGCAAGTAGGTCCAACGTGCTGGAGACCTGTCAGCGCCATATAAACAGAATAAAGCAAACTGTTACCATTGCTGTCGTGAGAAAACTGAAAACAGACTGATTAATCAATTGGCGCTCCACCACCAGGGAGCCAACTTTGGCCGCCGCCTTATTAGGGAAGTCACCGTTTGCTTCTAAGCCTTTCATTAAGATGGCCGTCGGGTTTTCATCCTCGCTGTTTTTGTTATTGTTGTTAAATGAACGCCTGGTTTCCAAACTCCTACTCAAATCTTGACTGACAGGGGCGATTAGTTTAGAACATTCAGTGTCTTCCATGAACCCTAAAATGTTTATATGCTGACAACTCACTGTTTCTGGGAACTCCCAGATGGCGACCCGCTGGGTTAGTTCAAGGCCTAGTTAACTTTTCACAGGACAGAGTTATTTAGATGTCCACACAGGATGGTGCACAAAGAACTGTGGAAAATGTTGCTGTACCTGGCACTGTCAGAGCACATCCAGGTCAGTAGCACTGGGGAAGTCTTTGGACGAAATCTTAAAACATGGTAGGGCCTCTGACTGAGTAACCCACCAAACACCAGGCCAACAGGAGGTGTGAGTAAGTCAGAAGTCACAAATATGCTCCTCAGGGTCAAATACGGGCCCCCAGAATGTTTTTTAGGGCTTTTCAAGATGACTCCCACTAGGTTTGAAGGTTGTGAAATGTTGCCAACATTTAAGTAATGCAAAAGTTTTGTTAGTCATATGAAAAGATTTCGTAGGAAATCAGAAATTCTGATTACGGAAGGTTCCTTCATTCTTGGACAGCAGTTTTAGATATTGCACTTTTTAATATTCTCTTTAGTTCCTGTTCTTTCCCCAAGTCACTGAGTATTAAAATATTGCAGCCCATTTTTTCTTATCCCTGTCTTATTTCATTTATTTAGGGTGATGTCTGGACCCACTTAAGATAGGGTTTTATCAATTAGAGCAATCTGTGCTATAAATATATTTATTACATCTTTATTGCAGCCCTTTTAGGTAGGTTGGACAGATAGTATCTAAAAGGACAGAGAGTCTGAGATGCTACGTGACTTGCCTGAGGTGACAGAGCTTCTGGGGGCACAGTACACACCCAGAAACAGGATTTCTGATGCTAGTATCACTGCTGTTTTCCACAGCACGTTTGCTGGTGCGGGAATGGATTCCAGAGGTCTCTCGATCCCAGGGAAGAACTTTTACTTCTCTGTGACCTAGACCGAGGCCATCCAGCAGAGTATGAAGGAGAGCAGGGAGGTGGCACAGTGATGTCCCTGAGTGGAGAGTCACTGACACGGACTTAGAGACAGCTGTGGCAGCTTACCTGGCACTCTCGGGAATGTTTGCTCTCAGACATCTGCCTGGCTCTTCCATTTTCTAGACTTGCACGTTTCAAAGAATATGTGAAGATCCCCAGAGAGCTCCGTTATACCTGTCATCGGCCAAAACAAATAATTACCATCTATTTTTCACTGTTATTTCATGGGACATGGGAACTCTGGGGAAAAAATAGTAAAAAAAGGACTCAAACATGTTTTTTTAGAAATCAAACAATTAAAATTCATTATATTCTTTGAGGGGGAGACAGAGCACACCAGGCTGTGCTCAGGGCTTACTCCTGGCTCTGCATTCAGGGATCAGTCCTGGTAGGGTTCAGGGAACATATAGTATAGAGGAATTGAACCCAGGTGAGCTCTGTGTTAAGGCAAAAGCCCTACCCATTATACTGTCTCTCTGATCCCTTAATTTTGGGTGGATTTTATTTTTTTGTAGGGGTGCATACCTGGTGGGACTCAGGGCTTACGCCTGGCTTTGCATTCAGGGCACACTCTTAGCTGGGCTCAGGGGACCATAAGGTGTGCTGGGATTGAGCCCAGGATGGCCGTGTGTAAGGCAAGCACCTTACCCTCTATATTCTTCATTCCCTTGAAATTATTTCCAGAATTAGTTTTTCACTAAGCAGTGAGAAACTATATAAAGATTGTCATTTTTTATTTATGATATTTATCCTACTGAGTACCAGGGATAAAATGAGAATTTCTCCTGTCATGCTTAGGTCATAGAAAGTGCCCACCCCCAATGTCACTTGATTCTTAGACTTCTCTTTCCATTTCTTCCCCTGTTAGTCCAGGGATAGCTGCTGTTCTGATAGTGAGTTCACTGGATGGGCACATATACCCCAAAATGGAAAGGTCCTATGAACCACTACTAGCATGTCGCAACCAATACAGCCCAAACTGAAATTCTAGTGCAATATCCTTACCCAGCCCCACTGCAGATGCACCACCTAGACCAGCAGCACCTCCGTCTCTCCAGATTTTCATGCCAAATGCTGTTCTCTCCCGTTTCATTCCCAATCCATAAGCAGATTTTGTCAGCGTACACATTTACTGAATAACCACTTCCACAATAACACCCAGCCCAAAGCCACCTCATTATCCCCAGATTATTTCAGGAACTAGCCTCCCACTTGAGACTACAGCAGGAGTTAATGTGTGGATCGCATGGTACACCCTGGTCCAACTCCTAATAGCTTCAATCTCTCACTCCCAAGTAAAAACCAAGGCCACAATCATTCTTTTTTTTTTTTCAGTTTTTTAAATTTTTTTATTATACTACCATGAGATATGCAATTACAAAGATGTTCATAATTGGGTTTTAGTCATAAAGTGTTCCAGCACTCATCCCTCCACCAGTGCCCATTTACCACCACCAGTGTCCCCAAATTTACTCCCCCTCACCCAGCCTGCCTCTATAGCAGGCACTTTCCTTTATCTTCTCTATCTCTCTCTCTCTCCCTTCTCTTATACATTGTGGCTTGCCATACATACATTTAGGGGTTATCATGTTTATTCCTTTTGCCTACATTCAATGCTCAGTTCTAATCTGGTGTTACCATTTTCAATATTTAATTGAACAGTGATATATAGATTTATATCCCACAAATGAATGCAGTCATTCTATGTCTGTCCTTTACCTTCTGACTAATTTCACTATGCATGTTAATCTCCATATCCATCCACCTATAGGCAAATTTCATGACCTCATTTCTTCTAACAGCTGCGTAGTATTCCAGTTTGTAGATGTCTGTTCTCGGGCACTCAGATTGTTTCCAGATTCTGGATATTGTAAATAGTTCTCCAATGAATACAGAAGTGCAGATGGTGGGCACACATCCAAAGAGCAAGAACAACTGGTGCTGGCATGGATGCAGGGGAGAAAGGGACTCTCATCCACTGTTGGTGGGAGTGCTGACTGGTCCAACCCTGGGCTTGAACTTCGGCTACTCTGTTAATCTGGTCTTGAGATCAGCGTCTCTCCTGGGTGGGCTCTGATGTGCTGTGGCATCCAGACAGCGAAAATGGCGGCTATTGTGATGAGCGAGTTTCATCCAGCTGCTTCTGAGGCCCCACAGAGGTGATGGGCCTACTCCCAAAACCCATCTTTCTTCCCGGAGCCTCATGGTCAGCAGAGCTAGGGAGAGCCAGATGGCAGCTCTCCCCATTGTGTCTGAGTCTCTGCATGATATGGCCGGTCGCCCTGGGGCAGTTCGGTGGGCAGGGCCACTGGGCCTCCTAGATGAGTCAGAGAGGGGAAGGGGTGGCCCCAGCTCCATCTCACAAATGCCCGGTGACTTCCGCCTCCTAGGGCCGCCTACCTGGTCTTGAACTCGGCTACTCTGTTAATCTGGTCTTGAGATCAGCTTCTCTCCTGGGCAGGTTCTGATGTGCTGTGGCATCTGGACAGTGAAAATGGAGGCTATTGTGATGAGCAAGTCTCATCCAGTGCTTCGAGACCCCCACAGAGGTGATGGGCCCAGCCATAATCATTCTTGTCTCCCATAACCTCTCTGACCTCATCCCCTAACACTTACCCACCTCATTTCATTCTGTTCTGGCACCAGGCTGGCTTCCTTGAAGGTGAAAACACAAAAACATGTCTGGGTGTTTTCCCCACCAATACTATGCAGCATTCAGATGTCTGGGAGTGGCGCCCAGCAACATTTGTCCACCCAGCCAAATCCCCCTGAGCTGGGTTGGTTCAATGCTGAAAGAGCAAAGCTGCAGCGCCGCTCCCACCCTGCCCTGCTGGGGTCATCAAGGTACCACCAGGGCCACCAGGAGTTCTAGGGACCTCCAGAGCCACACAGGCAGGCGGTAATGGAGGCAGGGAGTACATGCAGCACTGAAATTCAAACCCAGGTTTCTTATAACCCCAAACATGTGTCCAGGCCCCCATACTGGATCCCCTGCCTCCTGGGTGCCCTCCTGGCCTCTGGCGGCTGGTGATCTCGTTTTTGCTTTTTCTCCCTTACACAGTAGACTCTCTCCCTTACTTCCTCACAGTGCCCCTGTTGAGGGAAGGGAGTGACCACACTTTTAATGACACCCAAATGGCGACCGTGTTCCCACCCCACTTACCTCCAGTCTTCCATTTCCAATTGACAACATCCGGTACTTTGTCTTGTCTCCCACAAAGAACAGCGTGGGGATGGGGGTTGTGCTTTGCCCTGATGGGCAGCCCCCTGCTCAGCCCCTGTTCTGTTTATTATCCTGAAGCTGTGAAAGGCCTGGGTTTTTCTCTATTTTTTTTTTGTCCTTTTTCTGTTTTGTTATTTTATTTTTTAGGTAGTTGAAGGATCACAAAAAATATAAAAAAAAAATAATAAAAAGATTATTTATATTATTTTTTTTTTTATTTTTTTTTTTTTCTTTTTTTTTTCCGCCTCCCCCCCTCTTTCCCTCCCTTTTTCCTCCCCTTTTTTCTTTTTCCCCTGAACCACCCCTTTGGGTTTCAAGGCTTTGGAGAACACATGTGTTTTCAAGTGCTTTTTAAATAAATACAAATCTAGCAAAAGGAAAAAACCCGATGCTTAGGATTCCAGGCTAGAACCCCAGCCACGTGTAGGCCAAGATGGCGACCACCACGTGTATAACTTCCAAGGGGAAGGGGGCACAAGGCGAGATTCCACCGGGAAGGAAAGAAGCCGCGAGCAGGGAACGGGCAGGGTTTATACCCCCCCCCCCCCCCCCCCCCCCCAAACTCAGACCTTCCTCCCATTGTTATGGGAAAGCAGGCGAGGGTCAAATGCCCCCCGGTAACCCCTCCCTGCATCTCACCTAGGGCCTTTTACTGTGCTAATGTTTTTGAGCCGGGAAGGGAAGGCCTTTGAAATGTAGAAAGGGGTTTCTGAGATGGCATGTCACTGTACCAAAGATCAACACCAATGCCAGTTAAATATTTCTCCAAGCCTTCACAAGTCTCCTCTACTTCATTGTAGTTTTTATATTTTTTCCAGGGAGCCATGCTTGTTTGTTTGGAAGCAAACAGCATTTCTCTCTGGTCTAATTACCTAGGTGTCCTTACGTGGCCAGACTAATATGCTGGTAAGATCCAGCTAGTCCCACGATGATTGTGATAGCATGGGAGGAATATTTATACCAGCTAGTACAGCATACATGGTCGGATAAACTGCCACATTTAGACTACCCCTTATCTGCGGGGGTCTTCGGGGGGCCAACCATACCGGGCCCGGGGGGGGGCCCTTAGGAATCCTGCAACACCTTATTATTTTCTATTTTTAATTGATCATCATAGAAAACAAAAATACAGAAGCTTCCCATTATTCTCTCTTTGATTATCCATACTTTTTCTACTGAAGGCTATTCCCCCCCATAAATGATTACACTGTCTGCTACAAACCAGTAACAACAATGTTTATTTTCCCAACCCTGAAAGAACCCTAATACAGCAGCACTAAGAAGGATGAACAAGGGGTGCCTGATAAAATCTCAGGGCCAAAAGAGGCTACCAGAATGAAGAAGGATTAAAATGACTGTCTGTGCTTTCAATGCACGTACGCCAGGCATCGTATGTATATATCAAGGACCTGATGTTTGCAGCGCAAAAGATCAAATACGACATCATTGGTGTGACTCAGACAAGAAGGTGTCAATCATATCACTCCATTTTTGACACTGGAAAATAAATATTCCTCGGAACCTGCTATGAAAGAGGCATCGGTGGTGTCGGTGTCCTTGTCAACATGAACATGGCCATGAATATTGATTCATTTGAATGCCTAACAAACCGGATAGGATGATTACACTTGAAGAGATGTGGCCCACTGCCAGCAATTTCTGTCTTCATTGTCCCGCACCAACATCCACATACAAGGAAGAAGAAATTGAGAAATTCTGCATGGAACTGGAGGAGTTCTATAAAAGGTCACACCTTCTACAAGATTACGGTCGGTGATTTTATTTTTTTTTTTTCCTTTTTTTGGGTCACACCCGGCAATGCTCAGGGGTTACTCATGGCTCTGCACTCAGGAATTACTCCTGGTGGTGCTCAGGGGACCATATGGAATGCCTAGGAATGAACCCAGGTCGGCTGCGTGCAAGGCAAACACCCTACCCACTGGACTATCGCTCCAGCCCACATAGTCGGTAATTTTAATGCCAAGATAAGACCAAAAAAGATCAGCCGAAGAACTCCACATCGGGACCCGTTGCCTAGAATGCTAACGAACAAGGTGAGAGAATATCTGAATTCATCATGTCTACCAAGACCATTCATGGGAACTTACAGTTCGAGAAGGCTGAATCAAAACGTTGGACATGGGAATCTCCTGGTGGACAGTTCCACAATGAAATTGACCACATCCTATTTAATTGACGGTTTTGCCTCACCGATGTTGCTGTCATCCCAAAATTCCAAACAGGATAGGACCACCGTCTCCCTTCATGCAAAATTCTACTTCCACGCCAACAGAGAAAGGGGCTGCAAAGTTTAAAAAAGAGAACTCCCAGAATGACCACCAACTGGGAACTCTTTGTCACCATTGCTGGCAACATGGGGACATACCATCATTGATGACATCAATGAAGAATACAAACAACTGGTTCAGCACCTCCATGACGGTGTGAAGAATGCCGAGAGAGAGAAAGATACAAAGGGCGCCTCTCTTAAAAACTCTCGAGCTCATTTGCCAACCTGGCAAGGTGCAGGGCTCAAGTAACCAAATGCTAATGTCCAAGTTTGCCAAAGCAGTGCAGAGAAGCGATAAAGGAAGACCTCAAAGAGAAGAGCAGAAATACTCCCCCGATGAAGCAGAGGCCGGGAAAAGCATTCTCAACGCCCGCCTGTCCTTCGCCATCTATAAGACCAAGATGACTGCCCTCCGGCGCCCTGATGGATCTATCACATCTTCCAGAAAGGCAATGGAGAAGATTATCTATGACTTCTACTCAGATCTCTTTGATAGCCACTTCCACCTGCCCACATACCAAATTCCGCCCAGAATTAATATGTCTTTCCCAACGTTCTCCCTTCTGAAATCAGACATGCTGTTTCGCTGGTAAAGAAGGGAACAGTACCAGGCCCAGACAAAGTCAGACCCGAACACCTGAAGAATCTGCCTTCAGTACTCATCAATACACTGGTTTGGTTCTTCACATACTACCTGTCTGAATGTAAAGGTGCCCTCCCAATGGAAAACCAGCAGGACAGTTCTACTGTTCAAGAAGGGGAGACATTCACAACATAGGCAGCTATCACCCTCTCTGCCTGTTGTCCATCATCTACAAGCTGTTCACTCGAGTCATCCTGAACAGAATTGGCAGAACATTAGATGAAAGACAACCATGCGAGAGCAAACTGGCTTCCGAAAGGATTCAGTACAATTGACCATATCCACCACGGTAACCAAGCTCATTGAGGTATGTAGGGGAGTGTAGGATGCCGCTCTGTCTCACGTTCATTTATTTAAAAGAAAACTTTTGATTCTGTGCAGACCAAAGCGGTCATCGGCCGTAGCCAAACAGAGGCGTTCAAACCCAATACATCAAGATCCTTTGTGAGCTGTTTTACGGATTCACCACCAGAATCTCACCATTCTACAAGGAAGTAATCGTTGATGTCAAAAGAGGGGTTCGGCAGGGTGATACCATTTCACTGAAACTCTTCAGTGCCACCCTTGAGAACATCATGTGACAGTTAGAATAGGAAGGAATGGGAGTAAAGATAGATGGTTGGCAACTACACCACCTCCGCTTCGCTAATGACATCATTCTAATAGCAACAAACATTAGCCAAGCGGCACAAATGCTGACTGACTTCAACTGAGAATGTGGAAAGATAGGTCTAAAGCTGAATCTCAACAAAACTATGTTCATGAAAAATGAACTTTTTTCCAGAGGCCCCATTCACTCTCAATGGAAAAACATCTCTGAATGCAGCAGTTATGTGTAGGTCGAGAAATCAACATGATGAACAACCTAAAACCTGAGCTACGCAGGGAGGACAAGAGCAGCATGGAATGCCTTCCAAGAGCATCGAAAAAATAGCCTAAAAAGGACAAAGAACCTCCGGCTCCAGGCTCATCTCTTCGACTCCACTGTTCTCCCTACATTAACATATGCCTCGAGAGACCTGGGCCCTATGAAAGCAGGATGAGAATGCTATTTGGGTCTCCCAAAGGGAGAGACTTTCAAATTCCTCAATTGAAAAAGCTATGCTTGGAATATCACACCTCACTCAAGTGAGAGAAAGAATCTAAAGTTCCAACCTCCATCAACGATCCAGAGTCAGGGACACTGTCTAGTTTGCCAAGGCGTTGAAAATCAGATGGGCTGGATATGTAATGTGATTTGGAAATGGCTGCTGGACTAGAGTCATTACCAACTGGATCCCACAAGCGTCAAAAGATCACGTGGCTGCCCACCTACAAGATGGTCAGACTTCTTCATCAAGACCCTGAATAAACGGTTTGAGGCTCTTCGTATTCCTGAAGCAAGCAGATACCATTGGGCTACACTGGCACATGATAGGGTCAAATGGAAATGTTACTGGTACCCGCTGAGCAAATCGATGAATAACGATGTCAAGTGATCAAGTGATCAAATGGTCAAGTCTGCGACATAGTACAAAAATGAAGGTACTTGCTTAACATGGGGCTGTGACCCTAGTTCACACATCCCAGAACCACAGATAGTCCCCTGAATATCACCAGTCATTTGCCCCCTTGCGAACACTGAGCACAGACCCAGGAGTCATTCCTGAGCATAAAACCAGGAATGTGCCTGGTTTTATGTGTGAGTATCACCTGGTCTGTGCCACCCCTCCACCCACCCCCCACACACACAATGGTTTCATTCTGTGCATACAGTTTTTAATCCAGTCATTTCCAATTTTCATATTACTAACATCTTTGTATGCCACTTTGTATTCACACTTATCTTAAGTGTGAATTGCTAAATGTAAATGGCATTGAGGTTTGAGCATGACTGTGTCCACTGATCTTAGAAGAAGCAAATGAGGATGTTAGTCAATGCACCCCAAAATAAATTGAATAAACAGGGGAGAGAAATTTAACTAAAACTTTCTCTGCTCTGCTGTCCCCCTAAAAATGTTACACTTGTGACAGTACAGAGGGTACAGCATTTTTCCTGCATGTGCCCACCTGGATTAGATCCAGGGCACCTCATATGGTTCCTAGGAGTGATCCCTGAGGCGAAGAGCCAGGAGTGGCATAGGGTGAGCACCACTGGGCGTGGCCCAAACAACCTTTCCACCACTACCCAGATATTACTCTTGTTAAGTAGATGTTTGGCTGTTGCAGGCAAAGAAGGTTGCATGCTGTTGCAAACTTGAATTCACTTAATTAGGAGGTTTACTTACTGAGAGTTAAGTAAAGTCTTAGGGTGGCTTAGTTCTCAAGACACCAATTCTTAAAACATCGTGTACACAGATTGAACTTGCTGGCTGTCTCAGCTGCACATGGGGGCTATCTTATAACCAGAATCAGATATCTAAATGTGCCACTAATTATTAGCCAACAAAGCCAAGTGAGTATTGAATTTTAGAAAAAGCAGCCCATTTAGGAACAATATTATCCTAAGTTTAGGCTCATTAACGGCCAGTAGTTATAGCACTTCAGGTGTTTAGATAACACTTCCGTAAGCTAGTAAGTGAGATGCAGCTCTTGTGTTCTCTGAGATTTAACATTAGCTAGACTTTATGGCTAGTTTTCAAGTCAGATCATTGAAAGTGACATTAGCTGCAGTTGGGACTTTTACTCTCATCAAATTAGGTACAAGATTCTATCAGGACTCAGAAATAACTAAAACACAGAGTACTTTTGATAGTTCTAGAAAGTAACCATTTATATCCTACTTCAAAAATTCATTTTCCCTTTGATGTCTTCTAGAACTACAATTTTCAAATCTTCTAACCTTTTGCTCTCCTAATGGCTCCTCCCCATCATTTTCTCCAGAGACCTCCATTCAGCAAATTATATATAAATATACCAATGTCAACACTGCAAAAAGTGCTGAAGATTATCTGCAAAAGAGAATACCATTCAAAACTAAATAGGTTATAGGACTGGTTTTAGCTCAGCAATTACTTTTGTTGGACCATGGAGTACTACTTTAAAAACTAAATGGGTTAAAAGCTTTTAAAAAGAAATTGGCAAGTAATATACTAAAATATAATCAATTTTTTAATTTACTGAGAAATCCTCCAGAAAGCTAGAAAGTGAGTCTTACTCAAAGATAAAATGACTATACCTAAGACATAGAATAATTTTCTAAGAGACAACAAAGGGTAAAATTCATTGCAGGAAAATTGCTGTATTCTTTAAATCATTAAATATCATAGAATTTGAGGTTACTTTATCATCAGAACCCAAAATAGTCACAAAACAAAATTTTTTTCCCAAGTGTTTCTACTTCAGGCTTTGGTTGGTTGCTGAGAAACTTAAGGATAATTTTTGAATGGGCAGGTAAAAGAAACCAGAAGTACCTGCCAAGATATAATATCCAATGCACTCTTGCTGCCTTTTCAGCCAATAAGATTCAACAAAATGAGCTATCTAAAGAAATGATTGAAGCTTCTTTCTTCCACATGGGTTGCTATCAAAATATCTGCCTTTGATTTTAAATTGTTTTTCCATTAGCAGGGAACATGGCTGGATATATGGGTCTTTCTGCAGCTATTTCAGGAAGGATTTGCAGCACATATCAAGAACATCAAATTGCATTTCCCAGAGGATGTTTCCCTGGTGCATTTTTTGCTAATTTTGTTGTGGGCTCATTTACTTCCAAAAGAAAAGACATTTCTGCTCTCTTGACCCTGTACAAATTATCTAACCTGTACACATTCTTAGAAAATACTATATAAGAATTAGCATTAAAAATATAAGTACTTTTCTTTTTCAATTATTTCTAATAGCCTCCATTATTCTCCCTTAGACTTTTGTGATTTAAAATCATACTTAGAAGTTTTTCTTTTGTTATTATTATGTGTGTGCGAGATGAGCTTTTTCTTTAAAATCTTTTCATGAACTGAAATGTTTTCATTACAATATATATAAATTTGTTTTGTTTTTTTTTTTTTTAGTTTCAGCTATATGATTCTAAGAGCTGAGCTTCAGAAACAGTCATGTTATTAAATCTGTCTAAATCCAACTAAAGGTCTGCCTGCTTCAGAGCCTGGCTTGAGTGTATTTTTCTCTCTCAAGCATAGGGGTTTAGCAGGAGCTAAGTTGAAGTCCTCAGAAATAAGTCACAACATCATTATTATTTCCATGATTATTTGGATTGTGGGTCACACCTGGCAGTGTTCAGGGGATACTCCTGGTTCTGCACTTGGGATCCACACCTGTCAGGACTTGTATTACCTATGTGGTGCCGGGGATCACACCCCGGCAGGCATGCACAAAGCAAGCACCCTGTCCCCTGTACTATTGCTCCCACCCCAGAAGTAAGTCTGAGGTTTTCTCTTTCAGTTTGTGTCCTGCTGTAAACGGAATGTTGACTCCCTTTTTTTTGTTTTGCCTTTTCCCTCAGACTGCTATCCCTGGATCTCCTAAGCAATTATCTCTGCATTTGTGACTTCAACTATCAGCTAAGGGGGAAGCTTTGAATCATTTATGGCCTTTCTCCTTTTTTATCTCCCTCTTTTCCTCACCCTTCTCATTAGAGTCATCTGTAAAATGAAGCCCAAGTTACCGTCTTGGTATGTTAGGCATTTATAAAGATAATAAAATAGAAGATGTTGGCACTCGACCCTCTTCTGCTGGTTGGATTTCATGGTCCTCGCGCGAGTCTCTTCATTGTTCTTTGGTATCAGAGAACTTGACAGAGCGACGTGCCAGCGGTGTGGTTTCCCCTGGGTGGGAGAGCCGAGTGCGGAGTTGACTTTCCTTATCTCTTGTCCTTTGGCTCTGGTGTCAAGACCCACCAGATGAACTTGCATTGGCATGAGCAGAGCTGCCTTGGTGGTTGGCCTGCTGCAAAAAATGCTGTCAGATCTGATGATTAATTGGCCTGTGGTGCAGCGAGGTCACTGAGAACACAGAAAATCCCCAACACAGCGGCCTCCTCAGAAAACAAAAGGCAGCACCCTCGTGCGGCAAAGACCCTGTTTGCCAAAGGATTGCTAAGTTAGATAACCCTCTGGCCGTTTGTAGCTTTCCGTCCCTAATAGGTTGAACTTCTCAGGGGACCATGGAGAAATGACTAATTATCTTTTCTTTTTTTCAGTTTTTATTTGAGTACCGTGTTTTACTACGTTGTTAGTGATGGCATTTCAGGCACAGCGTGTCCCAATCCCTATACCCACTACAGTGCCCGCATCCCTCCGCCAATGCCCCACGCTCATCCCCCACCACCAATCCCACCCTGCAGCAAACTAATGTTCTTCTTTTCATTACTGTAGTTTAGGTCCACATACTTATAATAATGTTGACACATGGTTTTGATGTCCCTCACCTGACCACCATGAAAATGTTCAGGTCTCTCCATCACTACCCTTACATTACCTGTAAGCCATCACATCCTGCATGCCCTCTCTTACAGCAATTAACTTCTAAAGAACCTCTGTATTACCTTATATGTTTTAGAGTGACTTAAAATGACTTAAGTCATTTTAGTTAGAAAAAATTCTTAAAGGGTTTGTGTGTGTGTGTGTGTGTGTGCATGTGTGCACACATGCGTTTGGGTGCACACACATGCACAGATGCAAACATAAGCATATGAAAGAGTTTCCTGGCCTCATATATCAATTATTCCTACTTCTCTATAGGTAGTTCCTATCTCCTTTCATATGTAAATATGCCCAGGTCTCTCCCATATTTATAAAAAGAATCCTTTCTTCGCCCTATATCCAACTTTAGCTATGGCCCAATTTCTCTTCAAGAATATTCCTAAGTAAAGAGAAAAGAGAAAAAGAACGTTCCATAATCCTTCATGTCTTTCTAGTCTGGCTTCCCTCTTCCTCCCCGGAAACCAGTGTGTGCAAAGTCATTAATGAATCCCCACTTCCCAAATCCAGTAGGTACTTCTCAGGCCTATGGGAGTTTTCCTCGTATTTTTTGGCCCTCTTCCATATTTTATACCACCAACCCTCTTTTCCCTCATTGAAACTCTCTTCTCCCTTTGCTTCCTGACAGCAGCTCTCTTTCTGTCCCCCCACACTATCAAACAGCTCCTCCTTAGTCAGCTTCCTGTGCCCACTTCTTAAAAAGCACAGCTTTGCCAGTTTCCGATCTTTCTTGTTTTCTTAACTTGGGACACTAGCCTACACTTTTAAGGACTTGACTTATGTGCTGTCTGGACTCTTATTCATTCCCAAAGCTTCATCTAACACCTGTAGGCAGGGGTGCGCACAAGCTAGCTGACCGACCCCATGGCCATTGCCACTAGACATTCTGCAAACAGTTTCAGTAATCTGCCCCCAGTAACTGTGCCTCCCTTTCTCCTGGAAAGACTCCTCCTATTTTGACATTCCTCTGTCACCTCGGGATAGATCAGTTAGACAAAAAATCAACAAGGAAATACTGGTCTTGAAGAAAGAAATAGAAAAGATGGGCCTAGCAGACGTAGATAGGGCCCATCGTCCCCAGAAGCTTGAGTACACTTATCTTTTCCAGAATACACAACATGTATCTCCATAACATTGAGACGACAGAAATAGCATCAACCAGCCTCTTAGACCGTGATGCTTTGAAAGTGGAAATTAATTACACACAGCAATGAGGAAAAGCTCAAACTCTTGGAGATTAAACAAAAAACGATTTTTCTGATTTAAAACAAAGGCCATTATAAAAATAAAGATCCCTGAATATAAGGAAAAAATAAAGATATATAGTAAAGAGAACAACAGATGGCTAAAAGCAGCAGAACTGAACCAAACTGGTGGAGGTGGAGGTGGAGGGGGTGTTTGGGGCATTCTGATGGAGGGCATGAGATTGTAATGAAGTATGCAGGAAACTGTTGTTAATCACTTGTATCACTTGTCTTCCCGTTGTTCATCGATTTGCTCCAGTGGGCACCAGTCACATCTCCATAAATCCTGTGGCATGCCAATGTAGCCCAAGGGAATCTGCTCACTCCTGGAACACAAAGTGCTTCCAAACCATTCGTTCAGGTCATGGGAATGAGGTCTATAATTGTTACTTGTTTTTTGGCATATCAAATATGACACAGGTACCTTGCCAGGCTCTGCCTTTGCGGGTGGTATACTCTCAGTAGCAGGCTCTCAGTTCATGCATTTACGGATGAACCACGTGGCTGTTTTTTCTCTTGGGTGGAGCTCTGATGAGCTGTGGAGTCCAGATGTTGAGAATGACTGCCCTCATGGTGTGGGGTTCTATAAATTGTGGTGGCTCAATAAAATGTAAGAAAAAAAGGGGAAAACTTATTTAGTCATGGTAACCTTGTGAGCCATATATTTATAGACAACTGTAATTAGATTTATGGAATATTATAAATCCATCATGACAAATGGAGCCATCAACCCACTTGGTAAACGTGTATTTTTTGGGGGGGTCATACCTGGCAGTACACAGGGAATTATTCTTGGTTCTGTGCTCAGGGATCACTCCTGGTGGCTCTGGAGCCCACATGGCATACAGGGGACTTAACTCAGGTTGACCTGCATGCCAGGTAAACGCCCTACCCACCATACTATCGCCCCAGCCCCCAAACTTGTTTTATTTATACAAAAAACTGAGTATACTTCCCCAAACTACTAGAAGCATTATGATGTTTGCCAGCTCTGGATGTGACAGTGTTTTCTTTCACTGTGGCTAGAACCACCTTTGGCCCAAGGGGTTGCCACAATGAGGATAGGGGATGCCCAACAGAACAAAATTGACACATTTTCAAAAACTAGAGTGTGAGAGCCTCCTCCTGACTCGAGTGACATTTAGAGTCGCCTCCTCCTACACTAAATCACTACACAGAAAATTATGAAAATTGTAATCTGCTTCTTGACCTTCACTTCTGATTAGTCATCAAAGTCACTGGATTCTGCCTCAGAAATCAAAATTGTGGTTGGTGCCCCCCCCATCCCCATGAGTACCAGTTAAATTCTGTTCAGGCGCTCATCATTTCTCGCCTATTTTGCGAAAAAAAGAAAAAAAAAGTGATCATCCCCTCAGTCTGTTGCCCCGTCCCCTTTGCTGTCAGTAATCTTTGAAAGTCCTTAATCTAAACTTGTCCTTCTCTTGCTGAGTCATTTCCATGGTACCCCATCTCTTGGGATAGACCCTTAGCAAAGCATTCAAGAGTGCTTCTTTCTGACTGCATTCTTAGCTTTTTGTTCTCATACCCTGTGATTCTCCCACCTTATACCACATGCAGTACCTTTAGTAACGTTATTCTTGTTTTCCCTCTCTGTGCTTGCCTGTGTACACCATCTACCCAGAATCCCCATCTTCTCACCTCTTCAGAGCCTGTCAGTTCTCCGGAGCTTTTCCAGGCCTCCACTGCTCCCTGCACATAAGGCTGTGGAACTCAGAACTTCACATTTGAACTATCACACTTTTGCCTACTTGTCTGTGTGTCTTACTTGTCTGCATATTCTCAGGCATTAAAAAAAAGTGTCTTGGGCCAGAATTATAATACAGGAGGTAAGGCATGTGCATTGCATGCAGCCAACCCTGAGTACCAACCCCCAGAAGCAAACCAAAACAACAACAAAGCATATCTTCTCCAGATCCCCAGACCCTTCTGCAGAGCCTAATATGCTATGTATGCCACATTTACTTATATAAGTATGATAAATAAAGAAATGGCAATAAAACATGCCAGGTTTAGTTTTTCCATTTTAAATTCTTACATAGTATGTCTGTTAAGGGATACTAGTAAGATGTGGATTATAAATTTATAAATGCTTCTTGTACCTTGTATGTGCTCAGTCTTGACCATTTTAGAACATAAAGGACTTAAAGAGGCAAAACATGGTGGACATGCTCTACCCTGCTGTTCTTAGCTATAGTTTTAATCACTTTCCTGACTCTCTCCAGTTGAGCTTGTTTGTACAGATCAACAGATGAGGCAAAAGCTGGTCTTAAAATGCTTTTCCAACCTACTTGTATAGTTTTTCTCTACACATTTCCCTGATGCCATATTTCTCTCATGTTAATTTAAGACTTTCATTATTAAGTAGTCGTCTCTGAAAAGATTCTTCTTCCCTTTCAAGTACATTAAACATCCTCTGTCCCATTTTTTGATTTTCACATATCAGTATCCTCTTATTCCTGCTTGAAGACTGTGTCCTGCATTTCCTTTGTATTCGTATGGCTGAGTCTTGAGTCTGCTTGTAAATGCTTTTTCTGAATATTTATGTAAATATACTATATTAACATATGTAAGTTATGTATCCTGGATTGAGACCTTGAACAGAAAAGAGATGTCAATGAAACAATTGGTGAAAACTGAATAAAATCTATTATTTACTTGATACTTCATTTCATAGTTTTGATCACTGTGGACCTGGAAGAGGTTAAGGTTATGGGAATTCAGGCAAAGAGCATAAAAATGTGAACATTTCATAAGCAAGAGGAAGTGTTAGGAATGCAGTACATGTGAAAATGCTGTTATTTTTAAACAGGATTTTCCCAAGCATAAGGAAAATGTGGACTGCCTAGGGCAGAGATTTCCAGACATTGCTAGGTAGATGAATTAAACACAATGCCTCCTGTTTGCATTCCTCCCTGTTCCCTTCCCCCATTTCCACAACTCCAGCTCTAGCCTCCAGGCTAATATCAGAAGTTCCCAATGCGTTCCACATCTTTCAGTCCTATTAGTTCCAAGGGTGACACTTCCTATCCCCAACATAAGCATTTTGAAATCAGTATGGAGAAATGTCTGGTCTTTGTCCCCTTATGAATGACCCTTCCAGTATATTGACCGAGTGACAGCACATCCTGTCACTTCTTCCAACAGTGTTTTACATCCACCAACAACCCCTTTCACTCTAACCTTTGTGGTTTACTCTAGAATAGACTGTCACATGCCTTGTCAGGATTATCCCATTATCTTCCCCATCAGTTTATTGAAGTAATGAAAAACCCACAAAGGCCATCCGCTGAATATTAGACTTTTGCAAATCATTTCTCTAACAAGGGGTTGATACCTAAAATATACAGTTGGGCCTCATTTAGCTAGGATTAGGTCAATGTGGGGCTACACATATGATGGTGATCCCATCATACCTTATAGCATATGATCTAGGTTCATAGTAGTATTAAATAATCTAGATTTGTGTAATTATATTCTGTGATTTTTCACACTGAAGGAAGATTGCCTAGTGATTCTCGGAACATATTCCCATTGTTAAGCAAGACACTCTCTCTATATACATTTCATATATATATATTTATATGTATTTATGTATTGTTTTATATATAATATATATATAGGTATATACATGTATATATGTTTATATATGTATATATAAATATATATAAATATATATACTACTTACTTGTATATAATGCAAATTATAAAAATAAACAGCAATCTGTAGACACCTCAACAGAATACATTGAGGTATCCAAAAGGAGTGTGAGTAGCTGTTCATCATCTCTTTTAAGGTAAATACAGGACAAAATCATAATCCAAATATTTCCTTACACATGTGAAAATGACTTTTACCACAAATGCAAGAAATAGGAAGCGTTGGTAAATACATTGAGAAAAGGGAACCCTCATACACTGTTGATCAGAATACAAACTTGTTCAAGTCTAGGGGAGCGTATTAGCATTATTTTCAATTGCCAAGACTTGAAATAAGTCCCTGTTGATAATTAAATGGCTAAAGGAGAGTGTGTAGATCATGCAGTGCAATCGAGAAGTGTGAGTTAAGGCAGGTTTGGGGATTTTGTTTGATTTTTTGGGGTCTCATACAGGGCTTACTCCTGTGCTCAGGTATCACTCCTGGTGGGGAGATTGACCCCATATGTGATGCTGAAGATCCAACCATCATGCAAGTGGGGTTGGCCACGAACAAAGCAAGCAAGCACCTTTCTTAAAGTGCTATCACTCCAGCCCAGCAGTTTTGTCACTGCATAGGGCATTAAGTTTACTACACCAACCTATCTAGTACAGCATTCAACAGAACTTAGTTTATCTAGGGTTTACCATAGTCCATGATTGAATGATAAATCATGTGGCACATGACTTTATAGACAAGGTGATACTACTCAGCTACAAAATTAAATAAGTACTTTTCCAACAGTACGATTCTACGTTTATATAGCTAACTCATATTACTAACTCAGCCCCACCTCCACGGATGTAAGAGCTCAGAGAAAGTTCTGGCATTGAATCCTGACTTAGTCATCCTGACCAGATTCATCTGTGCCTCCAAGCTTCCGTTTGTTTGTTTTTATATAAGATTCAATGTTGCACTTGCCATCAAAGCCATTGAGAAAATGAAGTGGAATGATGCTAACAAGTATCATGCCTAAAGTAGGCTCCTGTTACTGGTGCTTAACAGGCGTGGAAGGTGATACTTTCCTCATAGTACTTCCCTTGAGGAAAGGATCTTTGTGTTATCTATTCTGTATGTGTGTGATCTTAAAAATGGAATTTAGTAAAGGTCTCATATTCTCTCTTAAGAGTACTTTATCACCTTTTCCACAAAATTTTGTTTTAATTTAGGAGTCCCACTATAAATACTTAGAGGGTTTACTCCTAACTCTACACTCAGTAACTACTCCTAGCAGTACATGGGAACCATATGGGATGCTGGGGACCGAACCTGAGTTGGCTACCTGCAGAACGAAGCACCCCGCCTGCTTGGCCACCATCTCTCCACCCTTTCCATATGTTAATTGTTACAATTTGGGTCTCTCTGTAGGGAAGCTTCATTCCATATGGAGGAATGACACTTTCCTATTCCCTGCCAGTTAGTGCTTACTTCCTGCCACAGGTACACAGCCATGAGCTACCGTAGAGAGTGAAGGAGTCCAGCCGAACTGTGTTCTACTTCCCTAGGACATCAC
>JAJIBD010024833.1:0-129636 GCA_021461705.1 Cryptotis parvus
CTATTTCTTCAATGCTTTTGAAGGCATTCCATGCGCTTCTCCCTCCTGCACAGCTCAGGTTTTAGGTTGTTCATTATGTTGACTTCGACCCTAGGTACACATAACTGCTGCATTCAGAGATGTTTGTTCCATTGAGAGTGAATGGGGCCTCTGGAACTAGCTCATTTTTCATAAACATAGTTTTTCTTTAGATTCAGCTGTAGACCTATCTTTCCACATTTTCGGTCAAAGTCAGCCAGCATTTGTGCCGCTTTGCTAATGTTTGGTGTTATTAGAACGATGTCATCAGCGTGAGCGGAGGTGGTTTAGTTTCCGTCCAGCATGTTTATAACATTAAAACATAAAAATAAAGGAGGTAAAGGTTCTTACTTTCCATACAGAAGAGACACTTGGTAAATCATGCAGATTCTAAATTTAAAGGGCGCAGAATTCTGCCTCTTCACGTTACGGGTGATGCAGGCTGTCACCTAGATTAGTTATCTTTAAATTAAAGCTGAAGTTCCTATGTGCCTTTCTTGTCAAATTCCTTCTTTTTCACTCTTTAATGTTATTGGCATTTAATTTCTCTCTTGGCATATGCAAACTAGTTCTACTTAACATAACTGTGGATGTTCATAAGTCCCTAAAAATACCTTTTAACTTTTTTTTGTTCCAATGACCAAACTGCATGCAAGCATATTTATTGCCGTGGGGCTCGGAGGTTAGCCTAAAAGTGTGAGAATCTTTTAGAAAGTACCGAAGTGATATACTTTGCTATGAGATCTAATTAGATCAAAAGAAACTGGCATCACTCCAGGCATCTGAAGAAACAAAGAGAATTAAAAGTAGATAATGAAGAGAATGTGACTACTCAAGTTCTCATAAATAATGAAAGAAAGCTGCCATAAAGCAAAATGATTTCTCAGTGGTAGGCATTATTTTATCGAAGTTTGTTTTGTTTTTCTCTCCAGAAAGTGGTCAAAATGGACACCACACACAAAAATTTCTTTGATGTACCTGACATTGTGCTAAGTGTGCTAATTTCTAAGAATTAAATAGTGAACACAGTCTTATTTCCTAAAACATACAGTATTATGCCACCCGGCCGGCAGAGCCTGGCAAGCTATCCATGCCGTATTTGATATGCCAATACCAGTAACAATTATAGACCTCATTCCCATGACCTGATGGAATGGTTTGAGGCTCTTTATGTTCCTGGAGCAAGCAGATGTCCTTGGGCTCTACTAGCATGAGACAGGACATATGGAGATGTTACTGGTGCCTGCTCGAGCAAATCGATGATGAACAGGAAGACAGTGATACAGTGATACAGTGAAGTCTAGATGACTCTCAATTGTATTTTTTTTGGCAGGGGGCAGGGCACAGCAGTGGGAAGGTGCAGTCTAGCTGTGCTCAGCTAACTTCTGGCTCTGCGCTCAGGGATCACTCCTGGCAGGGCTCAGGAAACCATAATGGGGTGGCAGGGATTGGACCTGCTTGGCCCTATGCAAGACCCACTGTACTCTCTGTCCAGCCTTACAAATCTCAATTTAAAAAAAACAACTTTTTAGCTGACTCATAGTGAGGTACAGTCACAAAGTTTTCATGATTGGTTTTCAGTCACACAGTGTTCCAACACCCATCCTTCACCAATGTGTGTTTCCCACCACCAGTGTCCCCAGTTCCCTCCCTGCCACCGACCCTGCCTCTGTGTAGGTACTCTCTCTCTCTCTCTCTCTTTCTCTCTCTCTCTCTCTATCTATCTATCTATCTATCTATCTCTCTCTCTCCTCCCTCTCTCTCTTTTGATCTCTCTCTCTCTCTCCTCCCTTTGGGCATTATGGTTTGCAGTACAGATACTGAAAGTTTACCTACCTTTAGCACTTAGTTCTTGTTCAAAGTGATCATTTATCACTATTATTATCATACTGGTCCCTTCTCTGTCCTAATCTCCTTGCCCCCACATACTTGTGGCAATCTTCCAACCATTGACTGATTCTCCTGGCCCCTGTTTTTCCTGGTCTTGGATATTAGTCTGATATTATTTTTTATATTCAAAAATGAATGCAGTCATTCTCTATCTGACTTTCTCCTTCTGACTCATTTTACTCAGCATGATACTCTCCATGTCTGTCCATTTATAAGCAAATTTTATAACTTCAGATTTTTCCTAATAGCTGTGTAGTATTCCATGATGTAGATATAACATAGTTTCTTTATCTAGTCGTCTGTTTTCGGACGACTAGATAAAGGTAAACTATAACTTAGGTTGTTTCCAGATTCTGGCTATTGCGAATAGTGCTGCAAAGAACATGTAAGTGCAACTGTCATTTCTGTCATTTTGGACCTCCAGTATATATTCCCACAGGTAGTATTGCTGGGTCATATGGAAGCTAAATTTCTAGTTTTTTGAGGAACGCCCATATTGTTTTTCCAAAAAGGCTGAACCCATTGGCATTCTCGCCAGCAATGCAGGAAAGGAGAATCCCTTTCTCCCGCATCTGCACCACCACTGGTTGCTTTTGCATTTTTGGATATGTGCCTGTCTCTGTGGTGTGAGATGATACCTCATTGTTGTTTTGATTTTCATCTCCCAGATGATTAATGATGTAGAGCATTTTTTCAAGAGCTTTTGGCCATTTGGATTTCTTCTTTTGAGGAAGTTTCTGTTTATTTCTTCTCCCATTTTTGATAAGGTTGGATTTTTTTCTTGCAAAGTTCTATTAGTGCCTTATATATCTTTGACATTAGCCACTGGTCAGATAGGTATTGGGTAAATAATTTTTCCCAATCCAGTGGGCTGTCTTTCTATCTTGGTCACAATTTCTCTTAAGGTACAGAAACTTAGTTTACTATGGTTTCATTGAAAATCTCAATTTTAAGATATCAGGGCTTCCCTGGAAACCAGCAGAATTACATGGTTCAGAAGAATTTTTTCAGCCATACACAAAACAAAACTTTAATGTTCAAATTAGGTTTGTTCTGTTAGTTTCTGTACCTTTAGGTTTTGCTGAGAGCTTACTTCTCTTGCGCCTATATTTTAGTCAATATTAAGAATCCACAAGCGGAAACATGTTAGATACCTTTCTGGTATGTTTTGCTTTGGTTAGCTATGTCAAAGCAGGACACATACTTAGAAATTAAATAGGAGGGCCTCTCCATATGGGTTGCTAAGAATACCTATGCTGTTCCAGCAGTCTGGTGGTTTACCACCATATACTCTGCCTTATGGCCAGACCACCAGGAAAGGAATGAAGTTTTAGAAAGAAGGCACTCCCAAGATGGAGAGAATGGAGATTGTTTTTCTTTCCCCTCATCTTTTTTTCTTGGATGTGTTCATGACTCATTACATAGTGCAATGCCCTGCCCAAGGTGGTATTTAATCAACATGAAATGAATAGAAAGGCAGAAGGAGAATAGGGGAATGGCCAGAAACCTCTTTCAGTGCCACTTGAGACCACTGATCAATGGCTGGTACTCCAGTTTTGTGAGAGGTGAGGGTCTTCCATTGTGGTGCTCAGGCGGGTTGGAGTTCATTCCTGTCAATACTTGGCTAACGGGGTGCATGGTTCGGAGTGGACGGAGCTTCAGGGCTACAGCTGCCTGTGCTCAGTGAGGATTCTAGAGCTAGTGCCTCGAGGGTCTTGTGGTGGTGGCAGGGTTCAAACTCAGGTCCACGCACATGTAAAACACTCACCCCTGCCTGCTGAACTTTATCCCTGGCCCTTGTAGCTCAATTATGAGACAGGGATGATCTTCAAAGTCATTTTTTTTTTTCCATATGTAGCATTTCACACATAGGTCTTTCTGAACCTCTCAAAAGTGGTTGTTGAATCACTGAAAGAAATAAATGAAAGATCGAGTGAAATCAAAAGAGACAGAGTCAGTTCTGTGTGGGGTCATTTCAGCCTGCCCCGATTCTGGCTCTTGTCGAGGCCCTGGTGGAGTGCTGGGGCTATGGCAGCAGTCTCCTCACGATCCAGCTGCCTTCGGTTTCTGCTGTCACTAATCCATCTTTCAACATTGGACGTACTGTTAAAGTGCAACTGTGAATTCAAGAGCCACCCAAATCCAGTCCAATTTATTGCTCTATTTGCTAAATCTTGTTGGAAGGTAGAAGACATTCAGTGTTATTATTGATATTGCCGCCTTGTCTTTAAATGCTTCTGCTTCTGACTTTAAAAATCTTTGTTTAAAGAGCCTACTTAAAGGCCTCTTCTGCTGTCCTGTTTATTGGAATCATCTTTTTTCTGCTATGTCAAGAGAGAAATGAACAAAAGAACTGGGTTGGAGAGTTTGTGGGGGCCCGAGACCTGCAGCTCCTGGGTCCTGCACATACTTACCCCTGTAGGCCAGGATTGTGATCCAGAGCCTTAGCACATGCCCTCAGATGAACCCTTGGGCTCAGTTTGTGGCACTGCAGAGCAGGAGAGTCTCTTTAAGCAATGATAATTCAGACAATGATTCCCATAGAACCCTCGTCTATGGTTCTATGGTAGAGGAAAAACATTGATCTTTCTGTTGTTGTTTGTTTGGGGACCACATGCAAACTCATGAATGACTCCTGGCAGGGCTTGGGACCATAGAGGGTGCCACGATCAAATTCAGGTCAACCTGAATGTACAAGGCAAACTTCCTGCCACTGTACTGTCTCTATGGCCCCAGAACATTGATTTTTAATTTTGTTGTGGTTTAGTTTTTTTTATACTTAATTAGGCTGTTACAATAAGAGTTGGTACCATTTTCTCCAGTCAGGCATAGAAAAATACAAATAGTACTCTTTTTGTGGGAATGGGGGAGAAGTTCTTCCCAACTGGTTCTCTGGAATCTTCACCAGCAGTTCATGGTGAAGTAGTATAACTGTACATGATCCAAGGACCTATTGGTGTAATGTTGCCCAGGCCCTGCGGTGCCAGGGATAACTGAGTCACCTCGGATGTCACCCCAGGGGTGATGTACCTGATGTTGTTCAGGGGACTATGTGGTACTGGGAACTGACCACAAGTCGGGTGACCCTATGCACCCTAACAACTATACTGTCTCTTGGCCCATCAAGTCGTACTCTATTGCTTATTTGGAGTGGTGGTGAATGGGTTTTGGAGTCTAGTCTTGAGTTATTTCAATTTTTAAAAATTTTGAAATATGGGGGCCGGAGCGATAGCCCAGCGGTAAGGCATTTGCCTTGCACGTGGCCAGCCTATGCCGGCCCAGGTTCGATCCCGGCATCCCATACGGTTCCCCCCAAGCACCGCCAGGAGTAATTCCTGAGTGCAGAGCCAGGAGAAACCCCTGAGCATTGCGGGTGTGACCCAAAAAGCAAAAAAAAAAAATTTTTTTTTGAAATATGACTAGTGAGATATTTCTAAGATTTTCAAGGATGTATCTTGCAACTGAGCCAAATTGTGTTTCAAAAAATATCTATTGATACCAAAGTTTCCCACCTAATAATAGAATTTAACTTTTTTAAATTACCAAAACAGAATTAGCCAACAGTACCCTAAGAGATGAATTGATCCAAAAGCAGTGTTTAACGTTTCCTTTGTTTCATCCAAAGATACAACTGAATATGGAGAGTTTTAAACAGTGAGACCAACCTGCTGGGCCCAGCTAGGCATACATAATATCTTTCATGGAAATTAAAAAAGGGAGAAGCTGGTGGGCAATAGGCAAACAGAAGAGAGAGCAAGAGAATCCTGTTCTTATCTAGTCATAAAAGGCATTCTCTCCCGGCCTGGTTTTCCCTTGGTAGAAGAGTAATCATTCATCTCCAGCAAGTAGGTCCAACGTGCTGGAGACCTGTCAGCGCCATATAAACAGAATAAAGCAAACTGTTACCATTGCTGTCGTGAGAAAACTGAAAACAGACTGATTAATCGAATTGGCGCTCCACCACCAGGGAGCCAACTTTGGCCGCCGCCTTATTAGGGAAGTCACCGTTTGCTTCTAAGCCTTTCATTAAGATGGCCGTCGGGTTTTCATCCTCGCTGTTTTTTGTTATTGTTGTTAAATGAACGCCTGGTTTCTAAACTCCTACTCAAATCTTGACTGACAGGGGCGATTAGTTTAGAACATTCAGTGTCTTCCATGAACCCTAAAATGTTTATATGCTGACAACTCACTGTTTCTGAGAACTCCCAGATGGCGACCCCCGCTGGGTTAGTTCAAGGCCTAGTTAACTTTTCACAGGACAGAGATATTTAGATGTCCACACAGAATGGTGCACAAAGAACTGTAGAAAATGTTGCTGTACCTGGCACTTTCAGAGCACATCCAGGTCAGTAGCACTGGGGAAGTCTTTGGACGAAATCTTAAAACATGGTAGGGCCTCTGACTGAGTAACCCACCAAACACCAGGCCAATAGGAGGTGTGAGTAAGTCAGAAGTCACAAATATGCTCCTCAGGGTCAAACATGGGCCCCACAATGTTTTTTTAGGGCTTTTCAAGATGACTCCCACTAGGTTTGAAGGTTGTGAAATGTTGCCAACATTTAAGTAATGCAAAGTTTTGTTAGTCATACGAAAAGATTTCGTAGGAAATCAGAAATTCTGATTACAGAAGGTTCCTTCATTTTTGGGCAGCAGTTTTAGATATTGCACTTTTTAATATTCTCTTTAGTTCCTGTTCTTTCCCCAAGTCACTGAGTATTAAAATATTGCAGCCCATTTTTTCTTATCCCTGTCTTATTTCATTTATTTAGGGTGATGTCTGGACCCATTTAAGATTGGGTTTTATCAATTAGAGCAATCTGTGCTATAAATATATTTATTACATCTTTATTGCAGCCCTTTTTAGGTAGGTTGGACAGATAGTATCTAAAAAAGAACAGAGAGTCTGAGATGCTACGTGACTTGCCTGAGGTGACAGAGCTTCTGAGGGGCACAGTACACCCAGAAACAGGATTTCTGATGCTAGCATCACTGCTGTTTTCCACAGCACGCTTGCTGGTGCCGGGAATGGATTCCAGAGGTCTCTCGATTCTCAGGAAGAACTTTTACTTCTCTGTGACCTAGACCGGGCCACCTAGCAGAGTATGAAGGAGAGCAGGGAGGTGGCACAGTGATGTCCCTGAGTGGAGAGTCACTGACACGGACTTAGAGACAGCTGTGGCAGCTTACCTGGCACTCTCGAGAATGTTTGCTCTCAGACATCTGCCTGGCTCTTCCATTTTCTAGACTTGCACGTTTCAAAGAATAAGTGAAGATCCCCAGAGAGCTCCGTTATACCTGTCATCGGCCAAAACAAATAATTACCATCTATTTTTCACTGTTATTTCATGGGACATGGGAACTCTGGGGAAAAAATAGTAAAAAGGACTCAAACATGTTTTTTAGAAATCAAACAATTAAAATTCATTATATTCTTTGAGGGAGGGGAGACAGAGCACACCAGGCTGTGCTCAGGGCTTACTCCTGGCTCTGCATTCAGGGATCAGTCCTGGTGGGGTTCAGGGAACATATAGTATAGAGGGAATTGAACCCAGGTGAGCTCTGTGTTAAGGCAAAAGCCCTACCCATTATACTATCTCTCTGATCCCTTAATTTTGGGTGGATTTTATTTTTGGAGGGGTGCATACCTGGTGGGACTCAGGGCTTATGCCTGGCTTTTGCATTCAGGGCACACTCTTAGCTGGGCTCAGGGGACCATAAGGTGTGCTGGGGATTGAGCCCAGTATGGCCGTGTGTAAGGCAAGCACCTTACCCTCTATATTCTTCATTCCCTTGAAATTATTTCCAGAATTAGTTTTCACTAAGCAGTGAGAAACTATATAAAGATTGTCATTTTTTTATTTATGATATTTATCCTACTGAGTGCCAGGGATAAAATGAGAATTTCTCCTGTCATGCTTAGGTCATAGAAAGTGCCCACCCCCAATGTCACTTGATTCTTAGACTTCTCTTTCCATTTCTTCCCCTGTTAGTCCAGGGATAGCTGCTGTTCTGATAGTGAGTTCACTGGATGGGCACATATACCCCAAAATGGAAAGGTCCTATGAACCACTACTAGCATGTCACAACCAATACAGCCCAAACTGAAATTCTAGTGCAATATCCTTACCCAGCCCCACTGCAGATGCACCACCTAGACCAGCAGCACCTCCGTCTCTCCAGATTTTCATGCCAAATGCTGTTCTCTCCCGCTTCATTCCCAATCCATAAGCAGATTTTGTCGGGGTACACATTTACTGAATAACCACTTCCACAATAACACCCAGCCCAAAGCCACCTCATTATCCCCAGATTATTTCAGGAACTAGCCTCCCACTTGAGACTACAGCAGGAGTTAATGTGTGGATCGCATGGTACACCCTGGTCCAACTCCTAATAGCTTCAATCTCTCACTCCCAAGTAAAAACCAAGGCCACAATCATTCTTTTTTATTTTTCAGTTTTTTAAATATTTTTATTATACTACCATGAGATATGCAATTACAAAGATGTTCATAATTGGGTTTTAGTCATAAAGTGTTCCAGCACTCATCCCTCCACCAGTGCCCATTTACCACCACCAATGTCCCCAAATTTACTCCCCCTCACCCAGCCTGCCTCTATAGCAGGCACTCTTCCTTTTATCTTCTCTATCTCTCTCTCTCCCTTCTCTTATACATTGTGGCTTGCCATACATACATTTAGGGGTTATCATGTTTATTCCTTTGCCTACATTCAATGCTCAGTTCTAATCTGGTGTTACCATTTTCAATATTTAATTGAACAGTGATATATAGATTTATATCCCACAAATGAATGCAGTCATTCTATGTCTGTCCTTTACCTTCTGACTAATTTCACTATGCATGTTAATCTCCATATCCATCCACCTATAGGCAAATTTCATGACCTCATTTCTTCTAACAGCTGCGTAGTATTCCAGTTTGTAGATGTCTGTTCTCGGGCACTCAGATTGTTTCCAGATTCTGGATATTGTAAATAGTTCTCCAATGAATACAGAAGTGCAGATGGTGGGCACACATCCAAAAGAGCAAGAACAACTGGTGCTGGCATGGATGCAGGGAGAAAGGGACTCTCATCCACTGTTGGTGGGAGTGCTGACTGGTCCAACCCTGGGCTTGAACTCGGCTACTCTGTTAATCTGGTCTTGAGATCAGCGTCTCTCCTGGGTGGGCTCTGATGTGCTGTGGCATCCAGACAGCGAAAATGGCGGCTATTGTGATGAGCGAAGTTTCATCCAGCTGCTTCCGAGGCCCCACAGAGGTGATGGGCCTACTCCCAAAACCCATCTTTCTTCCCCGGAGCCTCATGGTCAGCAGAGCTAGGGAGAGCCAGATGGCAGCTCTCCCCATTGTGTCTGAGTCTCTGCATGATATGGCCGGTCGCCCTGGGGCAGTTCGTGGGCAGGGCCACTGGGCCTCCTAGATGAGTCAGAGGGGGAAGGGGTGGCCCCAGCTCCATCTCACAAATGCCCGGTGACTTCCGCCTCCTAGGGCCGCCTACCTGGTCTTGAACTCGGCTACTCTGTTAATCTGGTCTTGAGATCAGCTTCTCTCCTGGGCAGGTTCTGATGTGCTGTGGCATCTGGACAGTGAAAATGGCGGCTATTGTGATGAGCAAGTCTCATCCAGTGCTTCCGAGACCCCACAGAGGTGATGGGCCCAGCCATAATCATTCTTGTCTCCCCATAACCTCTCTGACCTCATCCCCTAACACTTACCCACCTCATTTCATTCTGTTCTGGCACCAGGCTGGCTTCCTTGAAGGTGAAAACACAAAAACATGTCTGGGTGTTTTCCCCACCAATACTATGCAGCATTCAGATGTCTGGGAGTGACGCCCAGCAACATTTGTCCACCGAGCCAAATCCACCTGAGCTGGGTTGGTTCAATGCTGAAAGAGCAAAGCTGCAGCGCCGCTCCCACCCTGCCCTGCTGGGGGTCATCAAGGTACCACCAGGGCCACCAGGAGTTCTAGGGACCTCCAGAGCCACACAGGCAGGCGGTAATGGAGGCAGGGAGTACATGCAGCACTGAAATTCAAACCCAGGTTTCTTATAACCCCAAACATGTGTCCAGGCCCCATACTGGATCCCCTGCCTCCTGGGTGCCCTCCTGGCCCCAGCTGGTGATTCTCGTTTTGCTTTTCCCTTACACAGTAGAACTCTCCCCTTACTTCCTCACAGTGCCCCTGTGAAGAAGTGACCACATTTTTAAAATGGCGACCATGTTCCCACCCCACTTAACTCCAGTCTTCCATTTCCGATTGACAACATCCCGGTACTTTGTCTTGTCTCCCACAAAGGACAGCGGAGTGGTGATGGGGGGTTGTGCTTTGCCCTGATGGGCAGCCCTGCTCAGCCCCTGCTCTGTTTATTATCCTGAAGCTGTGAAAAGGCCTGGTTTTTACATCCATTTTGCTCGCCACTGTGCCTGAATGCATGCTTAGCATATAGTGGAAGGGTCCCATCAAAGTTGAACAAATTAAATGAACACAGAACTATTATCAGGATTCCATAAATTAATTTAATTAGCTTTTTATTATTTTCTATTTTTAATTGATCATCATAGAAAGCAAAAATATAGAAGCTTCCCATTATTCTCTCTTTGATTATCCATACTTTTTCTACTGAAGGCTATTCCCCCATAAATGATTACATTGTCTGCTACAAACCAGTAACAACAATGTTTATTTTCCCAAACCTGAAAGAACCCCTAATATAGCAGCACTAAGAAGGATGAACAAGGAGTGCCTGATAAAATTCAGGGTCAAAATAAGCTGCCAGAATGAAGAAGGACTAAAATGACTGTCTGTGCTTTCAATGCACATACGCAAGCATCGGATGTATATATCGAGGACCTGATGGTGCAAGCGCAAAAGATCAAGTACAACATCATTGGTGTGACTCAGACAAGAAAGCATCAATCGTATCACGCCATTTTTGACACTGGAAAATAAATATTCCTCGGAACATGCTATGAAAGAGGCGTCGGTGGTGTCGGTGTCCTTGTCAACATGAACATGGCCATGAATATTGATTCATTTAAATGCCTAACAAACCAGATAGGATGATTACACTTGAAGAGATGTGGCCCACTGTCAACAATTTCTATCTTCATTGTCTATGTACCAACATCCACATACAAGGAAGAAGAAATTGAGAAATTCTGCATGGAACTGGAGGAGTTCTATAAAAGGATCACACCTTCTACAAGATTATAGTCGGTGATTTTATTTTATTTTTTTTCCTTTTTGGATCACACCTGGCAATGCTCAGGGGTTACTCATGGCTCTGCACTCAGGAATTACTCCTGGCGGTGTTCAGGGGACCATATGGGATGCCGAGGAATGAACCAGGTCGGCTGCGTGCAAGGCAAACACCCTACCCACTGGACTATCGCTCCAGCCCACATAGTCAGTAATTTTAATGCCAAGATAAGACCAAGAAGATCAGCCAAAGAACTCCACATCAGGACCCATTGCCTAGAATGTAACGAACAAGGTGAGAGAATATCTGAATTCATCATGTCTACCAAGACCATTCATGGGAACTTACAGTCGAGAAGGCTGAATCAAAACGTTGGACATGGGAATCTCCTGGTGGACAGTTCCACAATGAAATTGACCACATCCTATTTAATTGACGGTTTTGCCTCACCGATGTTGCTGTCATCCCAAAATTCCAAACAGGATAGGACCACCGTCTCCTTCATGCAGAATTCTACTTCATGCAACAGAGAAAGGGCTGCAAAGTTTAAAAAGAGAACTCCCAGAACGACCACCAACTGGAAACTCTTTGGCACCATTGCGGCAACATGGGAACATACCATCATTGACGACATCAATGAAGAATACAACCGACTGGTTCAGCATCTTCATGACGGTGCGAAGAATGCCAAGAGAGAGAGAAAGACACAAAAAGGACGCCTCTCTTAAAAACTCTCGAGCTCATTTGCCAACCTGGCAAGGTGCAGGCCTCAAGTGACCAAATGCTAAAGTCCAAGTTCGCAAAGCAGTGCAGAGAAGCGATAAAGAAAGACCTCAAAGAGAAGAGCAGAAATACTGGCCGATGAAGCAGAGGCCGGGAAAAGCATTCTCAACGCCCGCCTGTCCTTCGCCAACTATAAGACCAAGATGACTGCCCTCCGACGCCCCTGATGGATCTATCACATCTTCCAGAAAGGCAATGGAGAAGATTATCCATGACTTCTACTCAGATCTCTTTGATAGCCACATCCACCTGCCCACATACCAAATTCCGCAGAATGAATATGTCGTTCCCAACGTTCTCCCTTCTGAAATCCGACATGCTGTTTCGCTGGTAAAGAAGGGAACAGTACCAGGCCCAGACAAAGTCAGACCCGAACTCCTGAAGAATCTGCCTTCAGTACTCATCAATACACTGGTTTGGTTCTTCACATACTACCTGTCTGAATGTAAGGTGCCCTCCCAATGGAAAACCAGCAGGACAGTTCTACTGTTCAAGAAGGGAGACATTCACGACATAGGCAGCTATCACCCCTCTGCCTGTTGTCCATCATCTACAAGCTGTTCACTTGAGTCATCCTGAACAGAATTGGCAGAACATTAGATGAAAGACAACCATGCGAGCAAACTGGCTTTCGAAAAGGATTCAGTACAATTGACCATATCCACACGGTAACCAAGCTCATTGAGGTATGTAGGGAGTGTAGGATGCCGCTCTGTCTCACGTTCATTTATTTAAAAGAAAACTTTTGATTCTGTGGAAACCAAAGCGGTCATCGAAGCCATAGCCAAACAGGGGCGTTCAAACCCAATACATCAAGATCCTTTATGAGCTGTTTTACGGATTCACCACCAGAATCTCAGCATTCTACAAGGAAGTAATCGTTGATGTCAAAAGAGGGGTTCGGCAGGGTGATACCATTTCACTGAAACTCTTCAGTGCCACCCTTGAGAACATCATGCGACAGTTAGAATAGGAAGGAATGGGAGTGAAGATAGATGGTTGGCAACTACACCACCTCCGCTTCGCTAATGACATCGTTCTAATAGCAACAAACATTAGCCAAGCAGCACAAATGCTGGCTGACTTCAACTGAGAATGTGGAAAGATAGGTCTAAAGCTGAATCTCAACAAAACTATGTTCATGAAAAATGAACTTTTTCCAGAGGCCCCATTCACTCTCAGCGGAACAAACATCTCTGAATGCAGCAGTTATGTGTAGGTCTAGAAATCAACATGATGAACAACCTAAAACCTGAGCTACGCCAGGAGGAAGAGAGCAGCATGGAATGCCTTCAAGAGCATCGAAAAAATAGCTAAAAGGACAAAGAACCTCCGGCTCCAGGATCATCTCTTCGACTCCACTGTTCTCCCTACATTAACATATGCCTCGGAGATTTGGGCCCTATGAAAGCAGGATGAGAATGCTATTTGGGTCTCCCAAAGGGAGAGACTTTCAAATTCCTCAATTGAAAAAGCTATGCTTGGAATATCACACCTCACTCAAGTGAGAGAAAGAATCTAAAGTTCCAACCTCCATCAACGATCCAGAGTCAGGAACACTGTCTAGTTTGCCAAGGCATTGAAAATCAGATGGGCTGGATATGTAATGTGATTTGGAAATGGCTGCTGGACTAGAGTTGTTTACCAACTGGATCCCACAAACGTCAAAAGATCACGTGGCTGCCCACCTACAAGATGGTCAGACTTCTTCATCAAGACCCTGAATAAACGGTTTGAGGCTCTTCGTATTCCTGAAGCAAGCAGATGCCATTGGGCTACACTGGCACATGATGGGGTCAAATGGAAATGTTACTGGTGCCCACTTGAGCAAATCGATGAATAACTATGTCAAGTGATCAAGTGATCAAATGGTCAAGTCTGCGACATAGTACAAAAATGAAGGTACTTGCTTTACATGGGGCTGTGACCCTAGTTCACATCCCAGAACCACAGATAGTCCCCTAAATATCACAAGTCATTGCCCCCTTGTGAACACTGAGCACAGACCCAGGAGTCATTCCTGAGCATAAAACCAAGAATGTGCCTGGTTTTATGTGTGAGTATCACCTGGTCTGTGCCACCCCTCCCCCCCCCCACAAACACAATGGTTTCATTCTGTGCATACAGTTTTTAATCCAGTCATTTCCCTTTTCATATTACTAACATCTTTGTATGCCACTTTGTATTCACACTTATCTTAAGTGTGAATTGCTAAATGTAAATGGCATTGAGGTTTGAGCATGACTGTGTACCACTGATCTTAGAAGAAGCAAATGAGGATGTTAGTCAATGCACCCAAAATAAATTGAATAAACAGGGAGAAATTTAACTAAAACTTTCTCTGCTCTGCTGTCACCCCTAAAAATGTTACACTTGTGACAGTACAGAGGGTACAGCATTTTCCCTGCATGTGCCCACCTGGATTAGATCCAGGGCACCTCATATGGTTCCCAGGAGTGATCCCTGAGTGAAGAGCCAGGAGTGGCATAGGGTGAGCACCACTGGGCGTGGCCCAAACAACCTTTCCACCACTACCCAGATATTACTCTTGTTAAGTAGATGTTTGGCTGTTGCAGGCAAAGAAGGTTGCATGCTGTTGCAAACTTGAATTCACTTAATTAGGAGGTTTACTTACTGAGCGTTAAGTGAGTCTTAGGGTGGCTTAGTTCTCAAGACACCAATTCTTAAAACATCGTGTACACAGATTGAACTTGCTGGCTGTCTCAGCTGCACATGGGGGCTATCTTATAACCAGAATCAGATATCTAAATGTGCCACTAATTATTAGCCAACAAAGCCAAGTGAGTATTGAATTTTAGAAAAAGCAGCCCATTTTAGGAACAATATTATCACTAAGTTTAGGCTCATTAACGGCCAGTAATTATAGCACTTCAGGTGTTTAGATAACACTTCCGTAAGCTAGTAAGTGAATGCAGCTCTTGTGTTCTCTGAGATTTAACATTAGCTAGACTTTATGGCTAGTTTTCAAGTCAGATCATTGAAAGTGACATTAGCTGCAGTTGGGACTTTACTCTCATCAAATTAGGTACAAGATTCTATCAGGACTCAGAAATAACTAAAACACAGAGTACTTTGATAGTTCTAGAAAGTAACCATTTATATCCTACTTCAAAAATTCATTTTCCCTTTGATGTCTTCTAGAACTACAATTTTCAAATCTTCTAACCTTTTGCTCTCCTAATAGCTCCTCCCCATCATTTTCTCCAGAGACCTCCATTCAGCAAATTATATATAAATATATCAATGTCAACACTGCAAAAGTGCTGAAGATTATCTGCAAAAAGAGAATACCATTCAAAACTAAATAGGTTATAGGACTGGTTTTAGCTCAGCAATTACTTTGTTGGACCATGGAGTACTACTTTAAAAACTAAATGGGTTAAAAAGCTTTTAAAAAGAAATTGGCAAGTAATATACTAAAATATAATCAATTTTTAATTTACTGAGAAATCCTCCAGAAAGCTAGAAAGTGAGTCTTACTCAAAGATAAAATGACTATACCTAAGACATAGAATAATTTTCTAAGAGACAACAAAGGGTAAAATTCATTGCAGGAAAATTGCTGTATTCTTTAAATCATTAAATATCATAGAATTTGAGGTTACTTTATCATCAGAACCCAAAATAGTCACAAACAAAATTTTTTTCCCAAGTGTTTCTACTTCAGGCTTTGGTTGGTTGCTGAGAAACTTAAGGATAATTTCTGAATGGGCAGGTAAAAGAAACCAGAAGTACCTGCCAAGATATAATATCCAATGCACTCTTGCTGCCTTTTCAGCCAATAAGATTCAACAAAATGAGCTATCTAAAGAAATGATTGAAGCTTCTTTCTTCCACATGGGTTGCTATCAAAATATCTGCCTTTGATTTTAAATTGTTTTTCCATTAGCAGGGAACATGGCTGGATATATGGGTCTTTCTGCAGCTATTTCAGGAAGGATTTGCAGCACATATCAAGAACATCAAATTGCATTTCCCAGAGGATGTTTCCTGGTGCATTTTTGCTAATTTTGTTGTGGGCTCATTTACTTCCCAAAGAAAAGACATTTCTGCTCTCTTGACCCTGTACAAATTATCTAACCTGTACACATTCTTAGAAAATACTATATAAGAATTAGCATTAAAAATATAAGTACTTTTCTTTTTCAATTATTTCTAATAGCCTCCCTCCATTATTCTCCCTTAGACTTTTGTGATTTAAAATCATACTTAGAAGTTTTCTTTTGTTATTATTATGTGTGTGCGAGATGAGCTTTTTCTTTAAAATCTTTTCATGAACTGAAATGTTTTCATTACAATATATATAAATTTGTTTTGATTTTTTTTTTAGTTTCAGCTATATGATTCTAAGAGCTGAGCTTCAGAAACAGTCATGTTATTAAATCTGTCTAAATCCAACTAAAGGTCTGCCTGCTTCAGAGCCTGGCTTGGAGTGTATTTTCTCTCTCAAGCATAGGGGTTTAGCAGGAGCTAAGTTGAAGTCCTCAGAAATAAGTCACATCATCATTATTATTTCCATGATTATTTGGATTGTGGGTCACACCTGGCAGTGTTCAGGGGATACTCCTGGTTCTGCACTTGGGATCCACACCTGGCAGGACTTGTATTACCTATGTGGTGCCGGGGATCAAACCCCGGTAGGCATGCACAAAGCAAGCACCCTGTCCCCTGTACTATTGCTCCCACCCCAGAAGTTAAGTCTGAGGTTTTCTCTTTCAGTTTGTGTCCTGCTGTAAAACGGAATGTTGACTCCCTCTTTTTTGTTTTGCCTTTTCCCTCAGACTGCTATCCTGGATCTCATAAGCAATTATCTCTGCATTTGTGACTTCAACTATCAGCTAAGGGGAAGCTTTGAATCATTTATGGCCTTTCTCCTTTTTTATCTCCCTCTTTTCCTCACCCTTCTCATTAGAGTCATCTGTAAAATGAAGCCCAAGTTACCGTCTTGGTATGTTAGGCATTTATAAAGATAATAAAATAGAAGATGTTGGCACTCGACCCTCTTCTGCTGGTTGGATTTCATGGTCCTCGCGCAGGTCTCTTCATTGTTCTTTGGTATCAGAGAACTTGACAGAGCGACATGCCAGCGGTGTGGTTTCCCCTGGGTGGGAGAGCCGAGTGCGGGAGTTGACTTTCCTTATCTCTTGTCCTTTGGCTCTGGTGTCAAGACCCACCAGATGAACTTGCATTGGCATGAGCAGAGCTGCCGTGGTGGTTGGCCTGCTGCAAAAATGCTGTCAGATCTGATGATTAATTGGCCTGTGGTGCAGCGAGGTCACTGAGAACACAGAAAATCCCCAACACAGCGGCCTCCTCAGAAAACAAAAGGCAGCACCCTCGTGCGGCAAAGACCCTGTTTGCCAAAGGATTGCTAAGTTAGATAACCCTCTGGCCGTTTGTAGCTTTCCGTCCCTAATAGGTTGAACTTCTCAGGGGACCATGGAGAAATGACTAATTATCTTTTCTTTTTTCAGTTTTTATTTGAGTACTGTGTTTTACTACGTTGTTAGTGATGGCATTTCAGGCACAGCGTGTTCCAATCCTATACCTACTACAGTGCCCGCATCCCTCCGCCAATGCCCCCACACTCATCCCCCACCACCAATCCCACCCTGCAGCAAACTAATGTTCTTCTTTTCATTACTGTAGTTTAGGCCACATACTTATAATAATGTTGACACATGGTTTTGATGTCCCTCACCTGACCACCACGAAAATGTTCAGGTCTCTCCATCACTACCCTTACATTACCTGTAAGCCATCACATCCTGCATGCCCTCTCTTACAGCAATTAACTTCTAAAGAACCTCTGTATTACCTTATATGTTTTAAGTGACTTAAAATGACTTAAGTCATTTTAGTTAGAAAAAAATTCTTAAAGGGTTTGTGTGTGTGTGTGTGTGTGCATGTGTGCACACATGCGTGCTTGGGTGCACACACATGCACAGATGCAAACATAAGCATATGAAAGAGTTTCCTGGCCTCATATATCAATTATTCCTACTTCTCTATAGGTAGTTCCTATCTCCTTTCATATGTAAATATGCCCAGGTCTCTCCCATATTTATAAAAAGAATCCTTTCTTCGCCCCTATATCCAACTTTAGCTATGGCCCAATTTCTCTTCAAGAATATTCCTAAGTAAAGAGAAAGAGAAAAAGAACGTTCCATAATCCTTCATGTCTTTCTAGTCTGGCTTCCCTCTTCCTCCCGGAAACCAGTGTGTGCAAAGTCATTAATGAATCCCCACTTCCCAAATCCAGTAGGTACTTCTCAGGCCTATGGGAGTTTTCCTCGTATTTTTTGGCCCTCTTCCATATTTTATACCACCAACCCTCTTTTCCCTCATTGAAACTCTCTTCTCCCTTTGCTTCCTGACAGCAGCTCTCTTTCTGTCCCCCACACTATCAAACAGCTCCTCCTTAGTCAGCTTCCTGTGCCCACTTCTTAAAAAGCACAGCTTTGCCAGTTTTCGATCTTTCTTGTTTTCTTAACTTGGGACACTAGCCTACACTTTTAAGGACTTGACTTATGTGCTGTCTGGACTCTTATTCATTCCCAAAGCTTCATCTAACACCTGTAGGCAGGGTACGCACAAGCTAGCTGACCGACCCCATGGCCATTGCCACTAGACATTCTGCAAACAGTTTCAGTAATCTGCCCCAGTAACTGTGCCTCCCTTTCTCCTGGAAAGACTCCTCCTATTTTGACATTCCTCTGTCACCTCGGGATAGATCAGTTAGACAAAAAAAATCAACAAGGAAATACTGGTCTTGAAGAAAGAAATGGAAAAAGATGGGCCTAGCAGACGTAGATAGGGCCCATCGTCCCCAGAACTTGAGTACACTTATCTTTTCCAGAATACACAACATGTATCTCCATAACATTGAGACGACAGAAATAGCATCAACCAGCCTCTTAGACCGTGATGCTTTGAAAGTGGAAATTAATTACACACAGCAATGAGGAAAAGCTCAAACTCTTGGAGATTAAACAAAAAACGATTTTTCTGATTTAAAACAAAGGCCATTATAAAAATAAAGATCCCTGAATATAAGGAAAAAATAAAGATATATAGTAAAGAGAACAACAGATGGCTAAAAGCAGCAGAACTGAACCAAACTGGTGGAGGTGGAGGTGGAGGGGTGTTTGGGGCATTCTGATGGAGGGCATGAGATTGTAATGAAGTATGCAGGAAACTGTCGTTAATCACTTGTATCACTTGTCTTCCCCGTTGTTCATCGATTTGCTCCAGTGGGCACCAGTCACATCTCCATAAATCCTGTGGCATGCCAGTGTAGCCCAAGGGCATCTGCTCGCTCCTGGAACACAAAGTGCTTCAAACCATTCGTTCAAGTCATGGGAATGAGGTCTATAATTGTTACTTGTTTTTGGCATATCAAATATGACACAGGTACCTTGCCAGGCTCTGCCTTAGCGGGTGGTATACTCTCAGTAGCAGGCTCTCAGTTCATGCATTTACAGATGAACCATGTGGCTGTTTTTCTCTTGGGTGGAGCTCTGATGAGCTGTGGAGTCCAGATGTTGAGAATGACTGCCCTCATGGTGTGGGGGGGGTTCTATAAATTGTGGTGGCTCAATAAAATGTAAGAAAAAAAAGGGGAAAACTTATTTAGTCATGGTAACCTTGTGAGCCATATATTTATAGACAACTGTAATTAGATTTATGGAATATTATAAATCCATCATGACAAATGGAGCCATCAACCCACTTGGTAAACGTGTATTTTTGGGGGGGGGTCATACCTGGCAGTACACAGGAATTATTCTTGGTTCTGTGCTCAGGGATCACTCCTGGTGGCTCTGGAGCCCACATGGCATACAGGGGACTTAACTCAGGTTGACCTGCATGCCAGGTAAACGCCCTACCCACCATACTATCGCCCCAGCCCCCAAACTTGTTTTATTTATACAAAAAACTGAGTATACTTCCCCCAAACTACTAGAAGCATTATGATGTTTGCCAGCTCTGGATGTGACAGTGTTTTCTTTCACTGTGGCTAGAACCACCTTTGGCCCAAGGGGTTGCCACAATGAGGATAGGGGATGCCCAACAGAACAAAATTGACACATTTTCAAAAACTAGAGTGTGAGAGCCTCCTCCTGACTCGAAGTGACATTTAGAGTCGCCTCCTCCTACACTAAATCACTACACAGAAAATTATGAAAATTGTAATCTGCTTCTTGACCTTCACTTCTGATTAGTCATCAAAGTCACTGGATTCTGCCTCAGAAATCAAAATTGTGGTTGGTGCCCCCCATCCCCATGAGTACCAGTTAAATTCTGTTCAGGCGCTCATCATTTCTCGCCTATTTTGCGAAAAAAAAGAAAAAAAAGTGATCATCCCCTCAGTCTGTTGCCCCGTCCCTTTGCTGTCAGTAATCTTTGAAAGTCCTTAATCTAACCTTGTCCTTCTCTTGCTGAGTCATTTCCATGGTACCCATCTCTTGGGATAGACCCTTAGCAAAGCATTCAAGAGTGCTTCTTTCTGACTGCATTCTTAGCTTTTTGTTCTCATACCCTGTGATTCTCACCTTATACCACATGCAGTACCTTTAGTAACGTTATTCTTGTTTTCCCTCTCTGTGCTTGCCTGTGTACACCATCTACCCAGAATCCCCATCTTCTCACCTCTTCAGAGCCTGTCAGTTCTCCGGAGCTTTTCCAGGCCTCCACTGCTCCTGCACATAAGGCTGTGGAACTCAGAACTTCACATTTGAACTATCACACTTTGCCTACTTGTCTGTGTGTCTTACTTGTCTGCATATTCTCAGGCATTAAAAAAAGTGTCTTGGGCCAGAATTATAATACAGGAGGTAAGGCATGTGCATTGCATGCAGCCAACCCTGAGTACCAACCCCCAAAAGCAAACCAAAACAACAACAAAGCATATCTTCTCCAGATCCCCAGACCCTTCTGCAGAGCCTAATATGCTATGTATGCCACATTTACTTATATAAGTATGATAAATAAGGAAATGGCAATAAAACATGCCAGGTTTAGTTTTCCATTTTAAATTCTTACATAGTATGTCTGTTAAGGGATACTAGTAAGATGTGGATTATAAATTTATAAATGCTTCTTGTACCTTGTATGTGCTCAGTCTTGACCATTTTAGAACATAAAAGGACTTAAAGAGGCAAAACATCGTGGACATGCTCTACCCTGCTGTTCTTGCTATAGTTTTAATCACTTTCCTGACTCTCCAGTTGAGCTTGTTTGTACAGATCAACAGATGAGGCAAAGCTGGTCTTAAAATGCTTTTCCAACCTACTTGTATAGTTTTCTCTACACATTTCCCTGATGCCATATTTCTCTCATGTTAATTTAAGACTTTCATTATTAAGCAGTCGTCTCTGAAAAGATTCTTCTTCCCTTTCAAGTACATTAAACATCCTCTGTCCCATTTTTTGATTTTCACATAGTAGTATCCTCTTATTCCTACTTGAAGACTGTGTCCTGCATTTCCTTTGTATTCGTATGGCTGAGTCTTGAGTCTGCTTGTAAATGCTTTTCTGAATATTTATGTAAATATACTGTATTAACATATGTAAGTTATGTATCCTGGATTGAGACCTTGAACAGAAAAGAGATGTCAATGAAACAATTGGTGAAAACTGAATAAAATCTATTATTTACTTGATGCTTCATTTCATAGTTTTGATCACTATGGACCTGGAAGAGGTTAAGGTTATGGGAATTCAGGCAAAGAGCATAAAAATGTGAGCATTTCATAAGCAAGAGGAAGTGTTAGGAATGCAGTACATGTGAAAATGCTGTTATTTTTAAACAGGATTTTCCAAGCATAAGGAAAAATGTGGACTGCCCAGGTGTAGTTCAGAGATTTCCAGACATTGCTAGGTAAATGAATTAAACACAATGCCTCCTGTTTGCATTCCTCCCTGTTCCCTTCCCCCATTTCCACAACTCCAGCTCTAGCCTCCAGGCTAATATCAGAAGTTCCCCAATCATTCCACATCTTCAGTCCTATTAGTTCCAAGGGTGACACTTCCTATCCCCCAAAATAAACATTTTGAAATCAGTATAGAGAAATGTCTGGTCTTTGTCCCCTTATGAATGACCCTTCCAGTATATTGACCAGTGACAGCACATCCTGTCACTTCTTCCAACAGTGTTTTACATCCACCAACAACCCCTTTCACTCTAACCTTTGTGGTTTACTCTAGAATAGACTGTCACATGCCTTGTCAGGATTATCCCATTATCTTCCCCCATCAGTTTATTGAAGTAATGAAAAACCCACAAAGGCCATCTGCTGAATATTAGACTTTTGCAAATCATTTTTCTCTAACAAGGGGTTGATACCTAAAATATACAGTTGGGCCTCATTTAGCTAGATTAGGTCAATGTGGGGCTACACATATGATGGTGATCCCATCATACCTTATAGCATATGATCTAGGTTCATAGTAGTATTAAATAATCTAGATTTGTGTAATTATATTCTGTGATTTTTCACACAGTAGTGAAATTGCCTAGTGATTCTCAGAACATATTCCCATTGTTAAGCAGGACTCTCTCTCTATATATATTTATATATGTATATATTTATATATATTTATGTATATGTTTATATATATTATATATGTATATATTTATATACATGTATATATGTTTATATATGTATATATAAATATATATAAATATATATATCCACGCACTTGTATATAATGCAAATTATAAAAATGAACAGCAATCTGTAGACACCTCAACAGAATACATTGAGGTATCCAAAAGGGTGTGAGTAGCTGTTCATCATCTCTTTTAAGGTAAATACAGGACAAAATCATAATCAAATATTTCCTTACACATGTGAAAATGACTTTTACCACAAATGCAAGAAATAGGAAGCGTTGGTAAATACATTGAGAAAAGGGAACCCTCATACACTGTTGATCAGAATACAAACTTGTTCAGTCTAGGGAGCGTATTGCATTATTTTCAATTGCCAAGACTTGGAAATAAGTTCCTGTTGATAATTAAATGGCTAAAGGAGAGTGTGATAGTCATGCAGTGCAATCGAAGAAGTGTGAGTTAAGGCAGGTTTGGGGATTTTGTTTGATTTTTGGGGTCTCATACAGGGCTTACTCCTGTGCTCAGGTATCACTCCTGGTGGAGATTGACCATATGTGGTGCTGAAGATCCAACCACATGCAAGTGGGGTTGGCCACGAACAAAGCAAGCAAGCACCTTTCTTAAAGTGCTATCACTCCAGCCCAGCAGTTTTGTCACTGCATAGGGCATTAAGTTTACTTACACCAACCTATCTAGTACAGCATTCAACAGAACTTAGTTTATCTAGGGTTTACCATAGTCCATGATTGAATGATAAATCATGTGGCACATGACTTTATAGACAAGGTGATACTACTCAGCTACAAAAATTGAAATAATACTTTTTCCAACAGTACGGATTCTACGTTTATATAGCTAACTCGTATTACTAACTCAGCCCCACCTCCACGGATGTGTAAGGAGCTCAGAGAAAGTTCTGGCATTGAATCCTGACTTAGTCATCCTGACCAGATTCATCTGTGCCTCTAAGCTTCCGTTTGTTTTTTATATAAGATTAATGTTGCACTTGCCATCAAAGCCATTGAGAAAATGAAGTGGAATGATGTAAGCCAAGTGTCATGCCTAAAGTAGGCTCCTGTTACTGGTGCCTAACAGCGTAGGTGATACTTTCCTCATGGTACTTCCGTGAGGAAAGGATCTTTGTGTTATCTATTCATGTATGTGTGATCTTAAAAATGGAATTTAGTAAGGTCTCATATTCTCTCTTAAGAGTACTTTATCACCTTTCCACAAATTTTGTTTAATTTGGGGTCACACTGAAATGCTTAGGGTTACTCCTAACTCTACACTCAGTAACTACTCCTGGCAGTACATGGGGAACCATATGGGATGCTGGGGACCGAACCTGAGTTGGCTACCTGCAGAACAAGCACCCTGCCTGCTGTACCATCCCTCCCACCCTTTCCATAATTGTTTTAATTGGGTCTCTCTGTAGGGAAGCTTCATCCCATATGGAGGAATGACACTTTCCCTATTCCCTGCCAGTTGTGCTTACTTCCTGCCACAGGTACAGCCATGAGCTATTAGAGGTGAAGGGAGTCCAGCCCGGAACTGTGTTCTACTTCCTAGGACATCACGGTCATGTCACACTGCTCTGTGCCTGCACTTTCCCGGGGAAAGGGAGTCTCAGTGCTTCCACACCCCTTTTCAGGGACCTGGAACAGTGGCTACCACATATTTGGACTTAACCATTATTAGAAAGATGGCTAGAAAGGATAATGACTGGGACTGGAGAGATAGAACAGGGCATAAGGTGCTTGCCTTGTTTTTTTTTTTTTTTTTTTTTTTTTTTGGGTCAAACCCGGCAATGCTCAGGGGCTACTCCTGGCTCTGCACTCAGGAATTACTTCTGGCGGTGCTCGGGGACCATATGGGATGCCGGGAATCGAACCCGGGCCGGCACAAGCTGGCGCGTGCAAGGCAAACGCCCTACCCGCTGGGCTATCGCTCCGGCCCCAAGGTGCTTGCCTTGTATGTGGCCCATCCTAGTTCAATTCCTGGCCCTGCATACAGTCTGCCAAGCACTGCCAGGACTGATCCCTGAACACAGAGCCAGGAGAAAGCCCTAAGCACCACTGGGTGTGCTTCAAAATATAAAATGTGCTTGACAGCTACTACGGGACATGAAACTCAGTTACCTTCATTCAATGGTGAAAAAAATTAGCTGGGACCCCAAAGGTTTGGGGACTTGTCTGAGGTGACATGCTGGGGCCAGAGCTGGGATAGAAAATGAAACCGAATTCTCGGACCCTCTGTCCAAATCTACTGCCCACTGCACCTCACAGTACACTAGAAATCAAAATGGAAACAGTTACTTCTGTCCTAGTATCTGTGGTAGGAAAAAAAAATCTCTGAAGAAAATATTATTTGAGAGGGAAGGGGCCTCCCAGCTGGTACACAAGAGACCTGGGTACCGTGAGTCTCAACCATTGGGTTGGCGGTTCAGTGCAGGGCCCAAGGATGTGATACTGCTGAAGACCTGCAGTGCTGCCATCCCAGTGACACTGGAAGCCTCCAGGGCCGTATCTGGCTATGCTTGGGAAGGAAACATGGTGCCCGGGGAGCCAACCCCTAACCATTGTACTATCTCCCACCGCTGAAGAAAAGTTATTACAGGTTTCCCGAGAGGGGTGAGGGAGGAGTATAAGTGGAGTGGGAAAGAGGCTCAGGAAAGGAATTCTTTTTTTTTAAATTTTTTATTTTTACAATTACAAAGATATACAATTAAAAAAGTTCATATTTGGGTTTTGGTCATACAGTGTTCCAGCACCCATCCCGCCACCAGTGCCCATCTCCCACCACCAATGTCCCCGGTTCCCTCCCCTCTCCCCAGCCCTGCTCCATGGCAGGTTCTTTATTTCTTTCCCTTTCTCTCTCTTTCTCTTTTCCTTCCCTTCCAGACTATGGATTACAGAACATACATTAAAGGGTTGTCATGTGTATCTTTTGCCTCTATTTAATGCTCAGTTCTAGGTTGGCATTAGTACCCTTGACAATTGTTAGCACACTGTTCCATTTTCTGTCTTACCTAGCCTCTGACTCCCACACGTTTGTGATAATTTCCACCTTTGACAAGACCTCCTGATATATGCTTCACTTGACCTTGGATATTGGTATCATAATATGTACATATATATTTATGTTATGCAAATAAATGCAGTCATTCTGTATCCGTCTCTCTCCTTCTGGCTAATTTCACTCAACATAATCTTCTCCATATCCATCCATTTATGGGCAAATTTTATAACTTCATTTTTCCTAACAGCTGCATAGTATTCCATTGTGTAGATGTACCAAAGCTTCTTTATCCAGTCATCGATTTTCGGGCACTCTGGTTGCTTCCAGATTCTGGCCATTGTGAATAATGCTGCTATGAACATAAAAGTAGGGATGGTGTTTCCACTGCGTATTTTTGGTTTCCCAGAGTAGATTCCCAGGAGTGGTATGGCTGGGTCAAATGGGAGTTCAATTTCTAGTCTTTGGAGGAATGTCCATATTGTAGGAAAGGAATTCTTTTTTTTTTTTTTTTTTTTTTTTTTTGTTTGGGTCACACCCGGCAATGCTCAGGGGTTTCTCCTGGCTCTGCACTCAGGAATTACTCCTGGCAGTGCTCGGGGGACCATATGGGATGCCGGGGGATCGAACCCTGGCCGGCATGGGCGGCCGCGTGCAAGGCAAACACCCTACCCGCTGGGCTATTGCTCCGGCCCCAAGGAAAGGAATTCTTAAATAAGATTTAAAAAGCTGATCAGAACCAGGGTGTTTGTTTTGTTTAGCTTTGGTTTTGGTGGCAGTCCCATAGTTCATTTGTGTGTATATCTTTGTTTTCAGAATTTTCCCCGAGAATACCTCCTCCAACAGATCCACCTCTATTCCCTCGCTGATCTGCAGCAGGTAAGCACTCAGAGGGGCCATTTCATTGTGTTTTCTCTCCTGGCGGAGCTCTCCTTGAATGGTACCCTCAGCCCCAAATTCTGCTCTCACTTTTCCACAAGCCTAATAAAATTTCTATTCAGAGTGGGAAAGCAGGGCAGTAACACATGTTGGCAAAGACCTAGAGAAGCTGGAGTTCTCTTACCCTGTTGGTGGGGATGCTCTGGGTAGAACCACTGTGGAATACAGCCGGACAGTCCCTCAGAATATTGAACAGTTTCCATACTACCCAGTGATTTTATACCTCGTTATACAACAAGGCATGTCTGAAACAATGTATGTCTGAAAGAATAGGACAACAAGGTATGTCTGAAAGAATAGGAAATAGATGCCATTTGTAAGTGACTATGGAGAGGAAAACTATTCATAATAGCCAAAAAGTAGAGACAAAAAGTAGAGGCAATCCAGATATTCATCAGTTGGTAAACAAATGTTTTATAGGTACACGATAGAATATTATTTGGACAGTAAAAAGAATGGCCTTTTAATGACCAAATAATTTTTTTTTGTATTTTATTCATAATATTTTCTTCTTTAATTAAAGAAAAGCATTATGCTGAAAGAAACCAAATAGAAAAATATTATATAATTTATACTCTATTTCAATGAAATGTCCAGAATAATCAAATCTATTGAAACAAAAAATCTGAACGTTGAGTGCCAGGGTCAGGGATAGCTGGGGAAAGAGGAGTGCTTGCTCATGGTCCAAGGCTGCTCTGGGGTGTGATGAAATGTTCTGGAATTACATCGTGGTGATGTTTTCCCAAGTCTGTGAATATACTAAAACCACTAAGCTAAGTACTTTCAAGTGAATTTTAGTGTTATGTGGATTATATCTCAATTTAAAAAGTGTACAAGGAAGAATATATGAAAGGGAATGAATCTCTTTGCCTTTTTAAGCTTTCTGATGTACAAACCGAAAAGGATGATTTTAAAAGCTTAGTAAAACATAACAGAGTCAATGAGTCAAAACCTGCTTTTGAAACCTTGCAAGTACTTGTCCTTTTCATTACTGTCTGGTAGAGCAGTGGAGATGAAGACAGGCACTTTGTTAAGCTGGAAGTTCTAAACATGTTATGATTTGGTTGATTAATTACATCAGCAGCTTACTCCCGAAGAAGCTTTTAGTCAGTAAATATTTTCATTTCTATACATTTATTGGCTCTTTCAAAAGTCTATCAGACAATTTTGATGACTTTCAGATTGTAGCAACTCACTGTGATTCTGCTTTTTTTCCTCATTTTTTCCGCATTGTTTTCTTCTTGGTTGTTTCACCTAAAAGAAATGAGATCAACCTATAAACTATACAATTCTGAAAACACCTAAAAATTTGTGCTACTTTTTCAGTTATTTTCAGGAATGAAATGTCCTTTCCAGGTCTGTTTGCTTTTGACTGACTGACTGATTGATTGATTTATTGATTGATTGCTTTTTGGGTCACACCCAGCAATGCTCAGGGGTTATTCCTGGCTCTGCACCAGGAAATTACTCCTGGCGGTGCTCAGGGGACCATATGGGATGCTGGGGAATCGAACCCAGGTCTGCTGCATGCAAGACAAAAGCCCTACCTGCTGGACTATTGCTCTGGCCCCTGTTTGCTTTTTTTTTTTTAGACATGACTTTTGTGTTCATTGTTCCACCTTGCCCTTGCCCCCAGGTGAGAAAGTGATTTTAAAGGATATGAATGTTAGTGGTGGGAAAGGTTGGTAAGAGAGCTGGGCTTTGCATGAATGTTAGTGGTGGGAAAGGTTGGTAAGAGAGCTGGGCTTTTGCATGAATGTTAGTGGTGGCAAAGGTTGGTAAGAGAGCTGGACTTTGCATTTTCACTCGTGCTTCACATTTAAACCCGTTTGCACACATGAACCCCCCACCCCTTCCTCAGTCCTGCCTGCCTTCTCTTGCATAGTCAAGCAGCAGTGATCCATATCCTGGCTCAATAGAAGGAAAGATAGTAATTACTGTTATCCAGAGGTATTCAAGGTGAATAATAAGTTGAAAATGCCCATTCCATGATTATCTATTTTCTAGGACCCAGCCTAACCACAGTTTCTGAGGACCCAGACTGTCACTAGAGAATCATGTTTAAAGCCACCAATAAAGGCAGTTAATAATAGAGTGGGTGGGCTTCAAACCTGAGTACTCTTTGAGGAAGCCTTTTAAAACTGAGGTTTGATATCAGCTGAAGGAAAAGAATAAAATAATTCCATATTCATTTTAGGTTATCAAAGTAACGTATCCATTTGACTTAATAAAGCCTGCTTTTACAGCTTTCTCAAGGCCTCCTTTTTTCTTTTTCTCCTCCATGTAATAATCAAACCCCACATGTCAAGCAGCTTACTTAAATCCGTGAAGGTGGCATCTCTGGTGGGCCAGGCCATTAGTCCCAGGAGCCCCATAAGCAGCTTAATCAATTCTCAGCCTCAGTACTAAGTGATAGGAGCAATCCACAGCTTATCAAAGGCCCCGTAGGTGGAGGCAGCTGGACCCCTTGCATCCATTTACTCAACAGCTCACTCTAACTGGGCTCTTTGTGCCTGGCTTTAAGATCTCCAAACTTATCATATTTGGAGGAAGTTTAATTCAATTACTTTGTCTGCCTGAGGTGGGTCAAATTGGATTTAGCTTTGATCTGTCTGCATCTAGCCTGTCAGCCCTCTACCCTGGCTTCCCTTCCTGTCGGAGTAAATTTCTGGTGTGTTTTCTGGATTGGACTGTTCTTGCAAACATGGAGAACACAAAGAGGAAAAGAAAAGTGATTGCTTTGGGAAAGGATTCGTCAGCGTGAGCAGGAGCTCCAGCCTGACTGACCCAGCTGCCAGCCCCCAGTCATCTGGTATCGTGTTTGCCCCAGCTGCTTCGTCATCTTGCATGTTGCCTCAGGAGCTTGAAATTGACTCTCCCTTGTTTGAGTCGTCTCCTCATTCCTGAAATAAATCTCTCTCACAGAGGATCCGCTGACACTGCATAATCACCCAAACATCACCACCTGTGGCCCGAGCCAAAATATAAATCACTTAATTAAATAAAATAACTACAGAAAAATATATATATATTTTTTTGCTTTTATTTTTTTTTGGGTCACACCCGGCAACGCTCAGGGGTTTCTCCTGGCTCTGCACTCAGGAATTACTCCTGGCGGTGCTCGGGGGACCATATGGGATGCTGGGAACGAGCCCAGGCCGGCATGGGCCAGCCACATGCAAGGCAAACGCCCTACCCGCTGGACTATCGCTCCGGCCCCCAGAAAAATATTTTTTGGGGAGACGAAGTTACTAAAGAAACAGAAGAACCATAGTCTCTAATTAATTCTAAATACATAATAATTTTATTGTAATATAATAGGCATCATGCCTGTTCAAGATAAAAGCCACCATAAATTGGGACTTGAAGGCAGCTTCCTCAGTATAGTCAATGTCATCTACCAAAAGCCCACAACGAGTATCATTCTCAATGTGGAAAAAAGTGTTCTCCCTAAGATCAGGGACAAGACAAAGTTGCCCACTGTCACCCTTTCTATTCAATATAGTACTGGAAGTACTTGCCATAGCAATCAGAGAATAAAAAGGACATTAAGGTCATCCAGATAGGCAAGGAAAAGTCAAGCTATCACTATTTGCAGATGACATGATATTATACCTAGAAAGTCCTAAACCCTTAGAAAAAATAGATACCTGTAATAGAGTGGCAGGATACAAAATCAATACCCAAAGTCAATGGCTTTCCTATATACAAATAATGAAAGAGAAGAGAGGGAAGAGAGGGATATTAAGAAAACGATCCCATTCACAATTGTGCCACAGAAAATCAAATACCTAAGAATAAGCTTAACTAGGAATGTAAAGGATATTTACAAAAAAATTTTAAAAAAAGACTGTGCCCCATGTGATGAAACCAGTGCCACGGCAGAGACTGGCAAGCTACCCGTGGTGTATTCGATATGCCAAAATAGTAACAACAATGGAACTCATTCCCCACAAATGGAGTCATTACTGATGCCTGCTTGAACAAATGAATGAACAACAGGAAGACAAGTGATCACTGTATCACTGTCTTCCCGTTCATCATCGATTTGCTCGAGCGGGCCCCAGTAACATCTCCATATGTCCTGTCTCATGCTAGTAGAGCGCAAAGGCATCTGCTTGCTCCAGGAACATAAAGAGCCTCAATCCATTCCGGAATGAGGTCTATAATTGTTACTGGTATTTGCCATATCAAATAAAACATGGGTAGCTTGCCAGGCTCTGCCGTGCAGGTAGCTTGTAGTCATCTCTAAGTCCAGCATTTATTGATGAACCACGCTGCAAGCGGCCGCGCGCAAGCTGGGCTGTGATAGGCTGGTCTGCTGGGTGGAGTTCTGACGAGAGAGAAGTCCCGATGTGGAAAATGGAGGCCCTCATGGAGTGGGGGGTCGTCTGGCTTGTTGCAAGGCTCTGCTGGGGTGGTGGGCCAGGGCTAGAACCCGCCATCCCTCCTGGGCGCCTCATGAGCGGCTGGGCACAGGGAGAGCAAGTAGCAGCTCTGCCCCATGTCTGTGAGTCTCTGGACCGGCATACCTGAGCCGGATTTTAAAAAAGACTGCTGCAGGGTGGAACTCAATGAGCCGGGCTGTGATAGGCTGGTCTGCTGGGTGGAGTTCTGATGAGAGAGAAGTCGGATGTGGAAAATGGAGGCCCTCATGGAGTGGGGGGTAGTCTGGCTTGTTGCAAGTCTCTGCTGGGGTAGTGGGCCAGGGCTAGAACCCGCTATCCCTCCTGGGCATCTCGTGAGCTGCTGGGCACAGGGAGAGCAAGTAGTAGCTCTGCCCCATGTCTGTGAGTCTCTCTTTTACAAATTTTTCTTGCATAAGTTAAATTTTCCCCGTTAGTTTCAATTAAAAAATAAAATGGAAATATTGTCCTTCCCTGCCAAACCAATAATTTAATATAAATATGACAGAGGGGATTTCTAATGAAGTCACTTGTTACTTTTCTTCCCATTGTTCATCGATTTGCTCGAGTGGGCTCCAGTAATGTCTCCATTCATTGGGAATGAGGTCCATTACTGTTACTGTTTTGGCATATCGAATACACCACAAGTAGCTTCCAGGCTCTGCCGTGGCTCTGGGTTCATCCCAGAGAGCCCAGTCTTTTTCTGTGTCAGGCCACAACCATCCAGCACCCATGTGGCAAAGCCCTGGGTGTAGACAAGCCTGTCTCCTGTCTGCCACCTGCCGACACAGCTGGGCACTGCAGCCACACCTGCAACACCTCAAAAGGCAGGGATATTTGTCTAAGTAATTTTTTTTTTGGAGCGGGTACCCATGGTATCAGGGATCAAATTCAAAGTCTTTGTATGCAAGACATGAGCATTTCCACTGAGCTCCATTACTCAGCATTTAAAGGAAATAGTGAGTAATATTTTTGAACTGTTTAAAGTGATGTTTTACTGCTTAAGGATTCATTTATTGAATTATTCATGTGGTAGTATATTGTTTCATTCATAAAAAATTGAAGTACATGTAATATAACCGAATAGTGTGTCAACATTAAGATACCCAAAATAAAGGTATTGAACTTTACCATGCCAAAATAATCACAGCCTTCTTCTCTTGCTCAGACTTCATTTTATAAGGGACAGTCCCTGGAGTTTCAGCTGGTAGGCTTTCATGCCTATTACCTTTAAGCCACTTCCTCTGTCCATTCTCACTGTTTGAATGTGCTGGCCACTCTGCACGCATGCTCCCTTTACCATTGTGTTCAGACATGAGGAAATGAATAGTACAGGTGAGTCTGTCTTGTAAGAACCGCCCCACCCCCACCCCCCACCAGTTGTTCCGTGAGCAGCAGCCACCTGCCAAACCAGCAAAGTGTCAGTTGTTGGTAAACTCTGTAGCTTCCGTTGGTGCCAAGTCCCTAATTGTCCATTTGTTTCCCCTTAGTAAGTATGTTCTCACTAGGTCTGTGGCACATGTAGATTAAGACAGTGGTTGAGCAGCACAGTGGTTACCTGGCTATCACCAGCGGCGGCTTTCTAGCATGTACCGTGTAATGGAGGGCCACCTGCTGCTCTTATCCTAGCAGCGCCAAGGAAGGAAGCAAAGATCCAAATCCTAGGAGCTCAGGAAATGCCAGCATGGGGTTTCTTCTTAAATTTGGGGTTTCAGATGAATTTTCTTTCAGCACATTAGAGATTGTTAGAAAAATGTTCAGTTCATGCTTCTTAAGTGTATACAGTTTTGTTTTCTTTTTTATTTTGCATATATATTTTCTATATAAAATAATTTGCCTTTCAGGCGGGCAAGTGTCTAGTGTTTCCTTTGCACCAGCAGAGCAGTTCTTTAGAAGAGGCTTGGCAGTAGTGATTAAGCGTGTATGAACAATAGTGCCGCAATTGACTGTGTGTGTTTTAAATGGGAAACTGAGGCGTTGTTTACTAGATAGCCTGTTCCTGCTTTGATACAGGAAAGGAAAGGAAAATAGAGTCGAATAAGGAAAATGCTCTACTCAGCAGACCAGACTATCATGGCTGCGGGGTTCATCAATAAATGCTTTATTTAGAGGTGACTACAAGGGTATGCCACCTGCACGGCAAGCCTGGCAAGCTGCTCGTGTCGTATTTGATATGCCAAATACCAGTAACATTTATATTAGGTCATTCCCATGACCTAATATAATGGTTTGAGGCCCTTTATGTTCCTGGAGCAAGCGGATGCCTTTGGGTTCTACTAGCATGAGACAGGACATATGGAGATATTACTGGTGCCCGCTCTAGCAAATAGATGATGAACGGGAAGATAGTGATAGTGATAGAAGGAAAATGGAATAGAATTTGTGGTTTTTCCTCTTTCTGATCTGCTGAGCACTGTGAAGCAACCATGAGTTGTCCTGGGTATCTCTGTTGATCAAAACCTGAACTCGGTCCCTGGCACTGCCCCACAGGCCAGGTGGCACTGCTGTTTGGCCTTCCCCAAAGCACCACAATTAAGTGTGTGCAAGCCAAAAACAATATTAGTGTCACCCCAGAGCACCCAGCCTAGTGAGTGCCAAGTATGCACTTCCTGGTGAGCACCGCAACCAAAGTGTGTGTTGGTACCACTTAAGGAATGAAAACCCCTGTGGGAAAGTGACTGAAGTACACAAGCAATGCAGCCCCCAAGTTGTGAGAGCCACACAAAGTATACAACCCCAGATCCCCACGACAACCACAGGGAAGGGGCAGATATTAAGTGAACAAACAAAACTGACAGGAAAGCTCTAAGATGGGGCCAGAGCTATAGTACAACAGGTGGGACGTTTGCTGTACATGCAGCTCACCTGGAATTCAATCCCCTCCATCCCATATATTCCCCTTAGCGTTGCCCACAGTAATTCCTGAGTGCAGAGCCAGGTGTAACCCCTGAGCATCACCAGGTGTAGCCGAAACAAAAACAAAAAGCCAAAACTAAAAAGAAATACCAAAGGGATGAAAAGTTCCATTGAGACAGCAGAATAGCCCTGAGCCCTCAGAGCATCTACTGTGCTCCCTAACCCCAATTACAAAGACATGGGGTAAGGGGGCGGTTATGCCCATGGCCTCTTGCTGGCACGGACACTTCTCAAGCCACTGAGCTCCCACCCCAGTTCTCTCTTGCTGAGGACCCCAGCCCCACTGGAACAGGCAGCCTTGCTCTTATTAGGCAAATGCTTTTAACCATTGAGCCTCTGGGCCCCTGCATTTGCCTTTTTTATTAGCTCTTCTCTCTGATTAACTTGTGCCACACCATCCACCCGCTCACATCTCTTTGGCTCTTTTAACACTGATACTATAGTTCCATGTTTTACTTGTAGAATAGTTGGTATATGTAAATGAATTATTAAGTGACCAAGGCAGGTTGCTCTTAATGCTGGCTTATAGGATCAGAGCAGTAGTACAGCAAGTAGGGCATTTGCCTTGCATGCATCTGACCCTGGTTCAATCCCCAGAATGCCATATGGTCCCCAAGCAGTGTCAGGAGTAAGTCCTGAGTGCAGAGCCAGGAATAACCCCGAGCTTCCACTAGGGTGACCCAAAAAGCAAAAAAAGAATGCTGGTTTACTTTGTTATTCCTCAGATGAGGTAGATGACAGTAGAACTCTTGGAAAGGTCGTATGTTTCCCAAAGGAATGGGCAGGCTTGACTTCTGAATTTTGCCTACCTGTTTTCTTGTGACAAAATCTAAAATGTCTTTTAATGAATGAACTCCTCATGTCACCTTTGGGAGACATGTAAACTTAGCATTGGGTGATTGGGTGATTCTGTTTGGAAGTGATTCATAAGAAAGGATATTGAATGATCCCATGGGTGAATCAATTAATTGGTAAGAATAGTGTCTCCTTTCCCCCCCACCATCCAACCCCCTATACACACACACACACATTCCCTTCATGGGGCTATCCAAGGAGCTGGTTTCCCTGTTACTCACCTGTTCACCTTCCCTGGGCCTTCCCTTTCCAGACTAGACCCTACCTTGAGGTTAAGAAAATGTAGGTTATAATTAATGTGCTACCACCAAATAAATAATGTATGTACAAACTTGTCTTAATAGACTCAAAACAAAGTGTGATATTTGTGGGGAGAGGAATTTCAACTCATCAGTTTTTTTTGTTTTGCTTGAGAGCCACACCCAGCATTCTTTAGGGCTTCTCCTGGCTCGGTGCTTAGGGATCACTCTCAATGGTGCTCTGGCAACCAAATGTGGTACTGCAGGTTGAACCAAGGTAGACTCCATGGGAGATAAGGAGCTTACCCACTATCTCTCTGGCTCCCCAGCAAGTCAGTGTTATTTTTTTTATTTTTTATTTTTTTGCTTTTTGGGTCACACCTGGCAATGCTCAGGGTTACTCCTGGCTCTGCACTCGGTAATTACTTCTGGCGGTGCTCAGGGGGACCATATGGGACGCTGGTGATCCAACCTGGGTCGGCCATGTGCAAAGCAAACGCCCTACCTGCTGTGCTATTGTTCTGCCCCCTCAAGTCAGTTTTAATGATGAAAAAAGATTTTTAAAAAATCTGGAATTTGGAGTTTAGTTTTACCAAAGAGCTGAGATTTTATGTGCTAGGCCGGCTGGGAGGACCCCCAGCACTCAAAAGCCATGGAAAGAGAAAGGTGCAAGTGACTTGCATACAGCCTTTCCTGCCTACAAGGTGGCAGCTGTTGATTGTACTAAGCAATAAGCATTTCTGCCGAGCAACAGGGCATGCAAATGTTCAGTGACTCAATGGATAGATAGAAATCTGCATATACTCACTGTGGTACCAGTCCCTTCTCTCACCAAAAGGAAGCAAACTATGTTAGCTCCTAAACAAAATGAGAAATGGCAGCCTGTGAATGATAATGCCCAGAATTTCTCAAACTCAATTAAAAAAAAATCTTTTGATAAGACTCCCTAATGGGGATTTGCCCAGAATTACTCACTTCGGAGCACTAATCATTTCTGAATAACTAACTTGTCATTTCCTTCCACGCCAATAGAGCTTAGAAGTTTGTCGTCTTTGTGACCTAAACATTGATCAGAAATGGCCTCTGATAATGTGAATGGTACTTTTTAAAGAATGCTTTCTGCTGGAGTCTTTGAGTAAAGTATGTGAGTTCTTTTGGTCCTGCCATACCAAGCAGACACAGAAAAGGAGTGTGCTCTTCTCTGCGGGGGCTATTCCCAAGGTCAGCAGGCAAAGGCCAAGCCTAAGTGGACACCCAGCGCAGCTGCCCTTTCCCTGGAGCGGTAGTGGGGGTTGACCTTTATTCACATGGGATGACATCTATGAATCCACACTCCACAAAGGCTCTGCACCGAGTGCCCACCACCAAGTCACCAGCCCCTCAGCCTTAGGACCCCAAGGAACTTGTATTCAAAGCCTCTCAGCACCCCCTGATCCCTGCACCATTGTCCACCCAGGGGTCAGCAGGCAGGACAACCAATTAGGAACATTCAGATTTAACAAGAAGAAAAACAAAATGTGACAGCTTGCCTGTGTTGTCTCCTGGCCCGTGCCTGTGTCTGCTGCAGTGGTGACTGCCTTTAGAAGCCCCTCTTCACCACCCTCCTCCACCCCCATGTAATCTGGGCCAAGATGGAAAGGAGGCCACTATTAAGACTTCTTGAAAGCTCTTGGCTCTTTTAGCCAGGATGGCCCCAACTAACACACATGTTAGGAAGGAGAATGAGTAGTATCATTTTAAATATGCAGGTATTTAAAAGGGCATAACAAGAGAAGGGGTGTAATGGGGTACTGCGGAAGGACCTAGCAGGTTGGAGCCTCGGCAAAAGGGGAGTTCCTGTTTCTCAGGAGGGACAGGTGTATCTCAAGTTGGCAAGCCAGGGCCTGTGTTCAGCCTTCCAGGGAGCTTCAGATCTTGCACGGATGAGCAGAATGTGAACTGTAAAATCCTGAGTGGATCGTGCTTCCACCTTTTTCTTACCATTGGCCTTCGGTCTAGACATCCTGTTGACTGTGGCTCCTAGCCTTTGCTGATGGGGCCACTTAGCCGAGTAATTTCAGGGCAATGGTGACGTGGCCCATTTGCTTTTCACCAACCTGTTATTTTTTTCTGAAGACCCAGGATCTGCCTCAAACCCCATCATACCTGGGTCTGCACTAGCAGTAAAGGATTGGGAAAGATGGGCAGGGTCTGCAGCTGAAAACGCATCTACTCTTTGGGGGAAGCTGGTCAGAAAGATGGCCCTGTGTTTCATGAAACAAATTTGTCCAGGAGCGAAAGAGCCTGGCTGACATGGGGATTCTGGAAGTCCACCAAGAGCCTCTTAAGAGTGAACATGAGGGGGCCGGAGCGATAGCCCAGCCGGTAGGGCATTTGCCTTGCATGCGGCCAGCCCATGCCGAACCCGGTTCGATCCCCATCCCATATGGTCCCCGACGCAGGAGTGGTTCCTGGAGTGCAGGGCCAGGAGAAACCCCTGAACATCACCGGGTGTGACCTCCCAAAAAAAAAGCCAAAAGAGTGAACATGAGGGGAGTGGGAAAGAAGGCAGCCCTGGGCCTGGGTGGCATCTGGTCGGTACTGTGGTCACTTGCCCTGAGCCACTTTCCTGGCTCCCACTTGAACTTTTGTCCTCTATACATCTGAGTTTGATGCATGGTGGTTTTAGGGTCTTGTGTCATTGTGGTTGTGTCCAGTTTGTCAAAAACAGTATAGTCCTACCTTGGTGAGGTCTGTTTTCAAAAACAAATCACGCAAAGATAAGAGCAGTGGTTTTCCACCTTCCTGCATGTATCAACGGGCATGGTTTTGCTGACCGCCAGTGGAGAACCACTGATGTTGAGTACGGTTAGTGTTGGTCTTACCCAGTGGTGGAATTGGATTATTCCCTGTGCTATATTCACTGGCGTCTTGTTTGCCATCTGTTGCCTAACTGCTATATAAGTCACTAGGAACACTCAAGAAAGGTTTGGGGTCAAAGGTAATCTATTCTGTGATCAGAAAAACAGAAATATGGAGTCAAAACAATAGTACAGCAGGTAGAGTGCTTGCCTGGCTTGAACTGATCCAGGTTTGATCCTTGGCATATGATATGGTCTGAGCCCTACCAGGATTAACAGCTGAGCACAGAGCCAGGAGTAAGCCCTGGCCACCTCCGGGTGTGGCCCCAAGACAGTAACGCCTGCCACACCACTGATTGGTTAGTAACACAGAGCTGCATGGCTTGGTCAGCAATTTTTTGTGCAACAAATTACCCTAAAACTTAGTCACTTACAACTTTGAGTCTTCTTGGTTTCTTCAGCAACTTGGAACCAATTTTGTGGGCCCCTCTGGGTACTAGGATGTGGGCAGTCCACATTCATCTGACTCTGGCTGGTACAGCAGCAGGAAACGTCCAGGCTGGCCACCCTGCAGACTGCTGGCGTCTCCTCTCCTTATGGCATGCCTGCTGGCTTGCAAGTAAATGAGAAAGAGAACTACAACCAGGCCTAGCGGGGTGTCTTGGAGCTTTGCATTGAAATTCATCGAGCATTATTTCTGCCCCAATCTGTTAATTTTAAACAAGTCACTTAGTGGTGTCCAGATTCTAGGAGACATGAGTTAGATTTCACCGATTTGGGGGGGGGTTACTTTTGGACCACACCCAGCAGTGCTCAGAGCTTGCTCCTGGCACTGAGTTCAGGGATCACTCCCTGGAGGGTTCAGGGAACTATATGGGATGCCAGGGATTGAACCCAGGCCAGCTGCATGCAAGACAAATGCATGACTCTCTATACATTCTAGCCCCTCCAAAAAAAAATTTTTTTTTTGCAGGGGTGAGGAGTCATACCTGGATATGCTTGGACTTACTCTTAGCTCTGCTCTCAGGGATTACTCATGGTGGGGCTTGGGAGAGTATGTCTGCACCAGGAATCAAATGTTGGTAGGTCATGTGCAAGGGAAGTTCCCTACCTGTTGTACTTTCTCTCCAATCCCAAGTCCTCTGCTTCTAAATATCTGGACCTATATAAACCTGAGGTTTTCTGACTCCTTGGACAGGCTTATTTTTGTGGTACCTTGGGTACCATATTTATGTAAAGAAAGACAACTCCTTGGGTATTCTCATACTTTCCATGTTACGAAACAGAGAATAGGGAGGAGAGAATGTTCTCAAACATCAAGAAAAGAGAAATAGAAATCAGTGTGATTCTTGTAGTACTTCCTATATACAGCCTCAGAGATATAAGGAGCTTTAATTCCCTATTGAATGTACACAGGTTGCAGAGTAGGAGGACAGACAGATGCACATATGGACAGGAAACCTTGAGTCCCAGAAAGGGGTTTGGGTACTTTTCCATCCCACAGCTCCTGCTCTGGTCAGGATGTGTGTTAGGCTGCCAACAGTCAGCTTGAGAGGGTACCCCAAATGACATTTCAGCTCTTCCTTTCTCTTCATTTCACTTCCAGAGATGTTGAATGCCTTCTGTAGACCAGACACTGGGTTAAAAACAGAGAAGACAAAGCTGAATAAATCCTAGTCCCAATCTCACTGAGCTCACAGTCTAAGAGAGGCAGACAAGCATGTTTGGAAAATATGACCCAACATGGACAGATCCTATATTGTGAAGATGGTGAAAGAGTATCTCTTATTCCACAGGCCCTTCTTACACTGTAATTTTGACAGTTCTCTTGTCTAGAGTTGGGGATTTGTATCTCTTTCTCTAAACTTGTGTTTACTATGACCATTGACTTGATGCTCTCTGAATTCAAAGGTTAGGGAGGTGTTACAGTGTCCACCCGCTACTCTCCAGGTTCACTCACAGGTGGAAATCAGCCACCCTGCTATAAAGAAGCCTGAGCAAGCTCACACAGAGGTCACATGGGAAGACCATAGGTAGTCATTCTAGCTGATATCATCATACACCTTCTGACATGTGAGTAAAGAGAATACCTCCAAGTAATTCTTACCTCTACCTTTTAACCTGATACCCAAGTACCCGGGAGCAGAGATGAGCCCTCTCTACAGTGACCTGCCTCTGAACTCCTGACTTCCAGGAGTCTAACATGAATAAGATGTTTTAAGCCACCATGTTTGGGGGAAGTTTGATTTGCAGCAATAATAACCAGGAACTCAGGGGAGGCTTCTTAAAGGCTGGGACTCAATATTGAGATGAGAGGGCCCATGGTCAGGAGCCAGGTAGAGAGGGCTGGGAGTTGTCTTTCAGGCTTTAGGCACCCCACATCCCATAGTGACCTCATCTGTGGAATGTCATGGGTGCAAGCACAGAAGAAAATTTCTTTGCTGACTTGTACATTTCTTTTTTTTTTTATTTATTTATTTTGCTTTTTTGGGTCGCACCTGGCGATGCTCAGGGGTTACTCCTGGCTCTGCACTCAGGAATTACTCCTGGTGGTGCTCAGGGGACCATATGGGATGCTGGGGATCGAACCCAGGCCGGCTTAGACCGACCACGTGCAAAGCAAACGCCCTACCCGCTGGGCTATCGCTCTGGCCCCCTGACTTGTACATTTCTGAAGAACATTCAGTCTGCGTGCTTCAGGACTATTAAATTGTCTTGATAACCATTTGTTGCAGGACACCTAAAAGCCTAAAAGCCTCTGCATCTGCCCTGGATTGCCTCCTGCAAATCACTTCGTAGATAAGGGGGTAGTCTAAATGTGGCAGTTTATCTGACCATGTATTCTGTACTGTCTGGTATAAATATTCTCTCATGCTACCACAATCATAATGGGACTAGCTAGATCTTACCAGCATATTTGCCTGGCCACGTTGGATCTCTAAGTAATTAGACCAGAGAGAAATGCTGTTTGCCTCCAAGCAAGCAAGCATGGCTCCCTGATAACTCAAAGCCAACTAAAATACAAAACTACCATGAAGTAGATGAGACTCTTGTGAAGGCTTGGAGAAATATTTAACTGGCATTAGTATTAGTCTTTTGTACAGAGACATGCCATCTTAGAAACCTCCTTCTCTACCTATAAAGACATTTCCAGGCAGCAGATCTTGGCTCAAAACATTAGCATATAAAAGGGCCTAGGTGAGGTGCTGGGAGAAATTACCTGAGGGCATTTGACCCTGCCTGCTTCCCATAATAGTGGGAGGTCTAAGTTGCAGGGGTATAAAACCAGCCTGCTTCCTCTCTCTCTCTCTCTCTCTCTCTCTCTCTCTCTCTCTCTCTCTCTCTCTCTCTCTCTCTCTCTCCTCTCTCTCTCGCTCTCCTCTCTTGCTCTCGCTCTCTCTCGCTCTCACTCTCTCTCTTTTTGGGCTCTCTCTTTGTGAGCTCGCACCCTTCTTGGGAGTCTTGTCTTTGTCTCCTCTCTACAGGGCCTTTACACGTGGTGGCCGCCATCTTGGCCTACACGTGGCTGGGGTTCTAACCAGGAATCCTAAGCACCGGGGGTTTTTTTCTATTGTTGATTTGTATGCCTAAACCTGTGATAAGTAAAGCCTTTTAAAACTGCATCGGATTCCTGAGTTTTCATCCATTCCCCACCGGCTTCAGAGGTAGAAGGGAACTCACTTCCCGGCACTGTCGGGGGACCCCAGCGGCTTCCCCGACAACCATTCATGAAGTGAGGATGTTGAAATGACTCACCTTTCTCAAAACCAAAGTGTCTCTGAAGCGTTTCCAGCCTCATGTGTCAAAGTTTTGGTTTCTAATCTTTCCATCCTGCTTATGTACCTGGAACGTGAGCTCCAGTCTCCATCATCAGGCCCTTGGCTGGGGGCTTTCTCCCTATTCACTCATCTGGCAGTGTCGGGACAGTTCTCTTCTACCTCTGAGGACGCCGGGGAACAGATGAAAACTCACAAGTCCGGTGCAGTTCCAAAAAGGCTTTTAAGAGTACAAAAGCTCTTCCACAGCACTCCAATATAATGAACAAACTCTAGCTCTGGTCTGAACGTAGACCATACAAAAGAGCCTAAGTCTCCCACCAAAGAGAGAGAGGATCTCACCGAGCTGAGTCCTACCCAGAAGAAGGAGCAAAAGGTCAAAGAGCAAAAGGCCAGAAGCCAAAAGCCAAAAGCAAAAGGCCAAGGAGCCAAAAGCCGAAGGCTGAAAGGCCCAAAGTCAAGCGAAAGGGCCCACAGCCAAAGCAGAAAGGCCCAAAGCCAAAGGGGCCTCAAGTCAGTCCCCTTATATACACCAAAGTATCCAGGGAGGGTCATGTCAACAAAGAACTTTAAACAGAGTGTAGTGCCACACCCTATTGCAGGTATAAACAAAGGTTACACCAAGGACTAATCCCGAGATTATCTCTTATGTAAAACACTGGAAAGAAAGAGAGAGGGCTGGTGTAAAGTAATACATCTTAACTTCATGAGCTTCATGTAATCTAGATGGTACCCACAAGGTCCTTCTTATTATCTGCACCAGGGTGATTCTGAGTATCTTGTTCTCCTGTACTGAAAGGGTCACACTTGCCTGCTTGTGGGCAAACTAGTATGATCCTTCCTATAATCTTAAAGATAGTCTCAACATAGCCAAGGTGGTAGTCTCCTGGTTAATTCTAACTGTCCAATGCTGGGTGCAGTGGGTATAAAGAGGAGCTGTGCCCAATCTAGAAAAAGATAGAAGTCTTAGTAGATGTATAAGTCAGAAGTTATTCAGTCAAGGTGACTTCTGTAACTGCCACACCCTCTAGTAGTGTTTACATAGAAGAGAGGTCTCATTAGAATGAACCTTGGCTTAAATAGATTAGGCTAGGAGTGGGCAAAACAACAAAACTCCCAAACTAACAAAACCTGTCCTCCAACACTCATCCAGCAAACTTTTATTAAGTACATACTATACACCAGGAGTTCTGCTGGCTCTGAAGTTGAGAGGGCTCATTTTATCCAAGAAGGGCTTGTGAGTCTTCACAATTCTGAGCAAACCTGTTCTATGTCTCTGTGCCGAGAACTTTCAGTAGACTGTCCTGTGTTCTGCTCAGCTGCCTCTCCAGCAGGATTTCACCCCTCGATGCCTCATTCCACCCACCCTGCCATACTTGTAGCTGTTCTTCAGAGTGCCAGAAGGGTCACAAAAAGCTCCTGTCTAGTCCTGTGTTGAGGGCTGAGTTTTTGAAACTGTCTAGAACGTTCATTTGCTTGATGACACTTCAGTAATGGAACCAAGAAGTCTGACAAGTGTCCCAAAACAGCATGAGTGTCTTCAGTAAAACACTTGTGTGCAGGAGATCATGGCCAGCACTTCCAGCTGCATTGGAAATTTGCTGCTTTTCAACGAGATCACCCCACGCTCCCCCCCTTCACTTCTGAGGGACAATGAGAAGGCTGGCTGTGGCAATTTTTCATTTTAATTTCAGTTCCTGGGCAAATCTGAAGGTGTCATCAACACATTGGTTCCTGGAATTTTAAACAAAATGGGAACTCATTTGTGACAGGAGGGAAGATCTTCATGCTAGAACAAATAAAGGAGAAGGGGAACCCTGTTAGCCTTCAGGAAACTGCTGATGCATTCATTAAGCAGCCTGGTCTTTTCAACTCCTGAGCAGGTTGTCAGTCACAAGTTTTCTCCCTGCCTGAGAGCTAGTCATTCATTTATTCATCCCTGTAAAAGGTGATAAAGACCCATTGTTCCAGGTATCAAACAGAGCAGAAAAGACCCTTCACCTGGCCTCACAGATTACAGTCTTTCCTGTTCCTGTTCAGCACCTCAGATCCATGAGTCAGCCGGCTCAGTCCTATCCATTGTAAAGCAGGGAAATTTGATGTTGGAACAGGCTTTCGTTAACAGCAGTATTGATCCCCAAGCAGACCCCAGATGAGTCTTCAGGTCTGGACCGGAAAGCCAGACGGGACCCCACCATCTGTCCGAAGGGGCCGCCAAAGCTCAGTCACCCCAGAGTTCTCCTCTTCTCCCATTTTTCAAGGGGAAGCCGGAAATCCGTATTTTCACGTGAAATTTCTCCAATATTTAAACACTCTACAGGCCAAACAAAACACAGCCCCTGGCTTTGACCTCTGCTTCCAAGCAGAGAATGCCTGCTTTTATTCCACCAAACCCATGAATGCTCAATTAGGGGAAGGAATTTGGAGGCTGGTGTTAGACTGCGTTCCTCAAAAGGCTATGCACCCCATCCCAGACTCTTGAGCTCCTAATTGACAGACTCACCCAGGCTGACGGCTGGACTCTATAGATGGACTCCCAGGGAGAGATGCAAGCTGCCCCCCAGTCATGCCGCAAGGTCAGGGCAGCGGTGCAGACATGGAGCAGGCCAAAGGTAGGGGTCAGGCGGCACAGAAAGCCCTGTGTTTCCTCAAGCTTGTGGCTAATAAATCATATTCACAGAGCATCACCAGAGAGCTGGAGGGATGCAGAATGTGTACACTGGGGAAGGCGTTTGCCTTGCAGTCAGCCATCCCTGGTTCAATCCCCAGCACTTCATTTGGCCTTCTGAGCACCACCAGGAGTGATCGCTGAACACAGAGTGAGGAGTAAATCCTGGAGTGTGGCCCAAAATCCGAAAAAATAAAAACAGAACAAAAAAGACAATTCAACAGTACACCTGATTCTATCTTCGTGACATGCTTTGCAAGGCAGAAGATTAAATCAGAATGAAAATGCAGATGAGAGTCAGGCACTTTCAAGGGACAAGCAGACCTCCGAGAGGCTGATGGATGTAGTTTCTGCCCGGGGCAGCAGGCCTCCCACCGGGCCAGGAGGCCTGAGCCAAGCTGTCACAGAGGCGTGGGTATCCACGCACTGGAGCCTCGGAGCTGGGCTGCCCTCCTTTGATGCCGCTCACCCCAGACTTGAGGGAGACCCTGGGGAAGTAGAAGGACGTTTCCTTTCTGTAGTGGGCCACCTAGCAGCACCTCACTGGAAGGCGGGTAGAAGGCGGACAGGGGCGAGTGAGGACTAAGTCCTGCAGGAAGCGGGCACTGTCCTGGGAGCCAGTGATAGTGTTAGTGTGCCCCGAGACTCAGACCCTGCACTCGCGTCTCTAGCTTTCTCCAGTGTCACCAGCATGCTGCCTGCCCACTAGACTTCTGGCCTTGACCACAAAAGTCGTGTTGGCTTCTCCCCAGTTTTCACCTTTATGGTTCTTCAAGAGGTATGTAGGTCATGACAGACACCTGCAGTCAAAGTGGAAACAGTCGCCCTGTGCAGCAGAACCTTGAGCAAAAAGCACCGGACACCTCCGCAGTCTGCTTCCTGCCTCCAGGTGTTCCTGATCACTCCACAGCCCTTGGGAGCAGTTGTGCCTTGGAGACCCTCGGACTCCTCCTCCCTCCATCCCGCTCTGGGGCCCCACCATAGCTGTCAGTGTCTCCATTTTCCTTTGTCTTTGCTGAGGAAGGTGGGGATGGCTTGCGCCAAGGTACCCTTCATCACTCTGTGTTTCAATGAATGTGTGCCCTGCCAGTTGCTTTCCTTTACTAACATTATCTTCTTGTACATTTTGGAGAATCAGAATGACACGTTGGGGTGGGGGGGGGGAAGAAAGAGCCTTAAAAATATATTGAGTCCACACAAGTCCTGCAGCTCTCAGGAGAGGAAAATCTGAAATATTGGCAGAAACAAAGAGAAGCCACATCCTTCGCACCTGCAATTAGAGTTTTACTACCTTGTAAAGCACACAGAGAATTGGCCGTCCATTCTTCCCTGGCAGTAGGGGGAGAGGCCCTGCTGCGAGTGTAATTGGCTTTCTAGCTCCTTTCAACCTCGAGGTAGAAGGGAGCAAGACTGGAGGGCCTTTAGGCTTTGAATTAACTGCTGTTGAATTGTGTTTCAATTCTACTCATCTCTCTAATGCGTGTGTTCCATCAAGTCTTGCTCCAGAGTAGAAACACAGCTCACCTCTGAAAATATCCCTCCCCTCCGCCCCATCCCGGCATTTCTCGTGGCAATAGAAAACCCGAACTTCTTTCTTTTTAAATGGATTTTTAACTTAATGCCTGAGGAATTATTCTCTAGCCATCAAGTTAAAGATGGCTGACATCTTTAAAGACAGTTTTATATAGGACACCAACATTTTTTTTATTGTAAAAGGCTTCTAGGTCTAAGCAACTCTTGTTACTTTATTTTTTTAAGTATTTTATTATACCACCATGAGATATACAATTACAAAGATATACAATTAAAAAGTTCATATTTGGATTTTGGTCACACAGTGAGGACACAACTTTGAACCACTTCTTTCCCTAACTTTGGCTCAAACTCTGTTCCAAAGAGGGATGCACAGGTATGTGTGGTTACATATAATGTCACCTTGCATTTTGACCTTTGGTCATGCGTTTCACAAACAGGATCTGAAGAAGTGCTCACCAACACAAGTGAAACGCACTGATCTTCTCTTTCCTTAAAGATAGGTGAGTCATCTTCAACACCATTCAATCCACTGGCAGTTAGAACCATGCCGCACATGCAAAAGTTACCCAAGAATAACCAACGGAAGCTAATATGCATCCCGTGGATTTGCTGCAGACAGGGGCAGCATGGAAGAAGGGCCTAGCGAACTCCACACTGGCCTTGGTGTCAGGGCCTCACACTCTCTGGTGTTCAGGTGTGAAGGAGTGGACAAAAAGACGGGGTAGCTTAAGGGAAGGTTTTGACCGGATAGAGACACAAAGCCCGGGGAAGGGTGATGTGACTGTCCCATGGTGTGGGAGAGAAAGTAGCCCAGGCAATCCCAGGTCATAAAACTACTGCTTTGAGTTTTACCTGTTTCCCCTTGGTCAGCCCAGTGCCTGCTGGGGCGGGGACTGATCTTACAGATAGGCAGGAGCCAGAATGCACAAGGATTCTCAGCTTCCTGGCTCTCCCCGATTTCCGGAGGCACAGTGCCACTAGAACCTGCGGTTTGCTCATTCATTCTCATTTAGTTAAGAGGGGTGGGGGAGGCCGACAGAGAATCAATAACCCAGGGGTCAGCAACAGTTTATCCTTTACCGAGTCACTTTATATCTCTGGCACTTAAAGTCTCCAGCCCTCTTGGTCGTACTGTTTCCCTCCTTCCACAATGTCAACAGCAGGGACTTTGGGCAACTACTCATACTTTATGAGTATGTGACACTTAAAGTCACATGAGAACATTGTATTAAATCATTTGATGACGCCATTTTTCATTGTGTACCCCAAATGTTACTTTCATTCTTGAAGATCACTTTAAGTCATTCTTTTCACCCTCAGCACAGCCCACGGAATGGTGCTGTTCCTGTCCACTTCTTCCAAATGAGATGTTCTTGCCCAGAGGCGTCCAGCTAAAGTGGAGGAGCTGGGATTCAAATTTCACCTGTCCAGTTCTACCACACACCCTCTTTTGGTTTATTTTTTTCCATGTTGCATCAAATGTTTATTAAGTCAAGGAATAAAGTGTGAGTAGTTGCCCAAAGTCCCTGCTGTTGACATTGTGGAAGGAGGGAAACAGTAGGACCAAGAGGGCTGGAGAACTGGGAAGCAGCCCCGTCACCAGTCCAAGTGACCAAGTGGTAGTAACAATCTCTGCATAAATCCCATGCCCAGGAGACCCGGCACAGACCTGTGACTCTAGTAGTTAGGCCCAGAGTTCTGACCAAGTGCCCCAAATAGGGGGCACTAAAGTTTTCCATTTCCAGCCATTTCTATGTGTTCACAAGATTTCCATTTATGTCCAACCCATTGACCAAAATGTCAATGTCCAAAAGCAACACAATTCTAGGAGAACTGGCTAGTACACAGACTATATTCATCTCTGGCCCTAAATGGAAAGCAAACTAGACAACTATGGATTTAGGATATGGTGAATCCATTAGGCTTGTGTTTTCTTTTCTTACAGGTTTGAAGTTAGCCCAGTCATAGCTCTGACTGACCTGTGTCCTGTGTGTTTATTCATTGCTAGCCTGATTCTAAAAATGACTGTCATGGAGATTTTTTTTCCTCTCTCTTATTTATCCTCAATGTGTGTGTGTGTGTGTGTGTGTGTGTGTGTACTCATAACTGACTCATTTGTTTCCATCCCTTCTCCATTGGTTTGTAACATTGGCACAAGTGCTTATCAAAGATGATTCCTTGCTGCTTGGAGTCCTGCATTATGGGGTCCCGCTGGTCACCCTCCCACAGAATGTGGTTAGAAAATCTAACTCTTCTAGAATTGCCTGGACCTGGAGATTCAGCTTCTGGAAGGAAAAGGGAAAGAGTGGTGGGGGGGAGGGGCAGGGTAAGCAAAATTCTCTGATGCATCTGACATTTTAGGGTGTGTATATAATTTTCCAAATTGCTGCCTGCTCAACCCCTTAGTTCGTGGTCACAAAGAGAATTAGCCTCCAACCCCACCACCCCAAAACCAGAAGGAGGAAGGGTGTTACTTGGCTTTGGCAGGGAAGCTTGCTGGCACGCACTGTCAAACAGCAGCACCATCGTACACTTTGGCCACAAAAGGCTTTAGGGTGGTAGAAGGGCCAAAATAGTTGTGGCATAAGTTGTGCCAAGATATTAAGCATATCTGAGTTTAATTTAACAGAAAGATAACAACTCTTTTTTTTTTCCCAATTAGCTACTGCTTTCTTGGTCTCCATGGGACCACAGATTTCAGCCAGAACTTAGTTCATGAAGGGCATTTGAGTCCTTTCACAGTGAAACTTGCTTTCACTTTCAGCTGGGCGTCCACATTTAGCTGGGCAAGATGGAGTAAGGATAAGAAGGTCCAGGGATCTGGGGAATAATGCTGAAAATGGATCTTGAGGGTTGAATTCCTTCTAGGAGTTTTCTTAAGCCACATTGCCTCCGCTCAGAATAGAGAGGCAGGCAGTCTGTCTCCTTGGGATAAGGAAGGATTTGGAACTCAGCGACTGTGAGGTCTTGGCCCCTACTGTGTTTTCTGGTTTGTTTTGTTAACAGGAGCAAGTTATTCTAGTTTCTTGCTTCTGGGGTTTTCTTCAACACACTTAGACGCTACCAGTCTCCACCCCACCGATGGCTGGCTACAGGGTGGTTGGAATAGGATAATGAAAGGGGTGAGGAGAGAAGTTGATTCAGCTGCTTAGGATGGGGGTGGTGGGAAGGTTTGTAAAGAAACTTCAAACCTCAGAGCTAGCTTCTGAATCCATCAAGGGTGGGGGAGTAATAGGGCACCACGGGGGTTGAAGTCATCACCATCTGCACGAGAAACTGCTCCTTTGCACGGCCAGCCATGCTGCTTGGAAAACCAGTGGGCTCTGAATTGGGATTTCACTGGGATTTCCTTTCCAATGGAATGGTGAAATAGCACAGAAGCTGTGAAGCAATAAAGTATAGCCAATCAAAAAGGATTGTGAGATACCTACCTAAATGGCTAAAATGATGTGTTGTATGTTTGCTATGGTAAAAAAAAGTACTACCTTCTTAAAAAACTAAGAGATTAAAGCACCTCAAGGAAGTACCAGCACTCCTTGGTTTATGGACTACGTTTTACAACCTTTTAAGCAGTTAAGTGTGAGGTACAATGTGTATGTTCCAGTGATGCGCAAATTCAAATTCTGGGCACAATGTGTATAGCACTTTCTAGATGGACATTGGACTGTAACAGTCTCTGAGGGAAGAGACATTTAGGGGGAAGTAGCTAACCACCCCCAGACCCAGAATCCAGAGTGAGAACCAGTGCTATGTCCTTAGTTCCTGTGTATATTTCTATAATCATTTCCAAGAACGTGTTTTACATTCCCTTAGTTTGTAGACTTGCTCTCTAGAGCCTTTAATGCCAGAGGTGAGCAAATCAATCCTGGATGCAATTCTTTGTCTTCTCCATCCTGGTTTCCCCTTCTACGATACTGCCTATAATAGAGACAGTGCAGTAAAAGGGCAAAGCACTGGATCTGTTACAGGCAGAGGAAGACAAGGATGAGAATGTCAGAGGGGTTGAATTAGTGCAGACTGAGTGTGAACTGAAGAACTTGGCAACATCTATCTTTTCTTTCTTCTTGAGTGCTGGTTGGTTCTCAGTTCAAACAAGTGATTCTCAGGTAAGTCTATGAGTAACTTCAGTCTCTTTCACTTCAGCATGCCACTTTGGCAGAGACTTTAGCAGGATGGTGGAGCGCATCAAACATGGAGTAAGACAGCTTGAGTTCACTTCTTCAGTACATCCCCAACCAGTTCTGTGGCCTTGAGCTATTACTTCAACTGCTTGTGCCTCTGTTTCCTAACCTGTAAAATAGGGCCTGTTAAAAGAACTGTCTCTCTGGCACATATTCAAAAGAGCAAGAACAACAAGTGCTGGCGTGGATGTGGGGAAAAGGCGACATTCATCCATTGTTGGTGGGAATGCCGGCTGGTACAACCTTTCTGGAAAACAATATGGACATTCCTCCAAAGACTAGAAATTGAACTCCCATTTGACCCAGCCATACCACTCCTGGGAATCTACTCTGGGAAACCAAAAATACGCAGTGGAAACACCATCCCTACTTTTATGTTCATAGCAGCATTATTCACAATAGCCAGAATCTGGAAACAACCAGAGTGCCCGAAAATCGATGACTGGATAAAGAAGCTTTGGTACATCTACACAATGGAATACTATGCAGCTGTTAGGAAAAATGAAGTTATAAATTTTGCCTATAAATGGATGGACATGGAGAAGACCATGTTGAGTGAAATTAGCCAGAAGGAGAGAGACAGATACAGAATGACTGCATTTATTTGCATAGCATAGATATATATGTGCATATTGTGATGCCAATATCCAAGGTCAAGTGAAACATGACCTTGTAACAGGAGGTCTTGTCAAGGGTGGAAATTGTCTCAAATGTGTGGGAGTCAGAGGCTGGGTAGGACAGAGAATGGAACAATGTGCTGACAATTGTCAGGGTACTAGTGCCAACCTAGAACTGAGCACTAAATACAGGCAAAAGGATACACATGACAACCCTTTAATGTATGTTCTGTAGTCCATAGTCTAGAGGGGAAGGAAGAGAGAGAGAGAGAGAAAGGGAAAGAAATGGGGAACCTGCCATGGAGGCGGGCTGGGGGAGGGGAAGGGAACCGGGTAGTTGGTGGTGGGAGATGGGCACTGGTAGAGGGATGGGTGCTGGAACACTGTATGACCAAAACCCAGGTATGAACTTTTTAGTTGTGTATCTTTGTGATTGTGTATCTCACGGTGGTATAATAAAATACTTAAAAAAAAAGAACTGTCTCTCAGAGTGGGAGTTTATGTGAGTTGCTGACATGCAATGTGTTTTTAGAAGGCCTGGCCTACAGTGAGGTGGCGCTACCTGGGAACGGTAAGCAGTGGCCCCAGTGAGACACGATCAGGCAGCCCCCAACCACATGTTTCTTCTCTGTCCTTGTTACTCTAGAGCACAGGAAGCGGACAGGGAATGTAGCAAGCGTCCCTTGACTCACCTCTTAGAACTCTGAAATGTTAAGGGGGATTCCCTTCCCAAACAATTGGACATTCAGTTTCCATCCCTGTTTTTCCACTACTACCAGTCTATTCCAGTTTAGGTAACTCTAAATTCTCTATCTCTGACACGGTTAATAATTTACCTTCTGTGACTGAGCAGGAAACTAATAAAAATATATAGAAATTTTATTGATGTACACGAGCAAATTATTAAGTATAATAAAAATGCCTTCTCAGAGGACCTAACAGAAGCATTTTCCTGGTGTTAAAGGAAAATGCACCAAAAATGCTGAGGTTCATGACGGTGCCTGTTGTCCTGCTGAGATTCATCCTCAGGCTTCCTGCAGGTGCTGAGCCTGGCCCCGCCAGCTGTGCCACCTGTGATCCCCAGCACTACCAGAAGTTTCCAGCCACACCTGAGCTAGGCTTCAGATGAGCTCTGCCTCTAACGCGGGTGACGTGTGAGGACAGGAGGGTGGTCCCTAACGAGCACACAGTGAACCCCTGCAAGCACCACACCTAAAGAGTGCAGCCAGTGGAAATAAAAAAGATGAGGAAGGGGAGATGAAGGGGGGCAGGGGCCAAGTACATCAGTGGTGTTGGGGAGCAGTAGAGCTTTATATCCCACCACAGCATCAGCAACACAAAACATGAGACCCAAACTACAAGCATCATCAGGAGCCAGAGGAGTAGTACAGTGGGGAGTGTGTTTGCCTTGCACACAGCCATCCTGGGTTTGATCGCTGGCATCTCCCCTATGGTCCCCAAGCACCACCAGGAGTAATTCCTGGAGTCTTTCTACTCCTCTTTCTTGGAGATACCTTCATATTGTTTTCCCTGGGCTGAACCAGATCCACATACTCGCCACCTGTGAACGAGCTCCTTTCTCAACACAACCATCCAGCACTGGTTGTTCCCAGACTTTTGGATATGTGCTGTTTTCACTGACATGAGATGACATGTTACTGTTGGTTTCTTTGTGTTTTCCTAATGATGAGTGACAGTGAGCACTTTTTCATATGCCTATTGGCCATCTGTATGTCTTCTTTTGGAAAGTGTTCATCTTCCTTCCCCATTTTGCATGGGGTCACTGAATTTTTTGTTGTTGCTTTGTGAATGCTTTATAGATCTTGGATATCAGCCTTTGATCTGATACCTTGTGTGCAAATATTTTCTCCCTTTCAGTCGGGTATTTTTATTGTAGCTTGAGTTTCTTTTGCTGTGCAGAAACTTTTTAATTTGTTGTAGTCATGCTTGTTTAGTTTTGCTTTTGTTGTTTTTGCCTCCTGTTGAAAAGGAAAATCTTGTTGAAAATTGAAAGCCTTTTATATTAGGAAGTTTTACAGTTTATCTACTAAATTATATGCATGCTGTACATGTATGCAAATGTATTCACAGGCATCTTTTAAGGCATACAATTCTTCCCCAAGCTGCAAATTCTTAGTGGCTCTATTTTTATTAATATGAATCTTAACATTTGTTAGCATACATATTTCATGACAAATAATACCGCCTCCTTGATGTCCTCTTTCTTATACTTTTGGCATTGCCTGCTGACAAGAATTATGAGATCTAGAGCCAATGGGAGCAGAGGAGTAGGGATTAGGCCACACCCAGCAGTGTCCAGGGCTTAATTCCTGATTCTGCATTCAGGGATCACTCCTGCTGGTGCTTGGGACTGTATGTGGTGCTGGGAATTAAACCAAGCTTGGCCATGTGCCAGACAAGCACCTTAAGCCCTGTGCTATCTCTCCAGCCTCCAGTATGGATTTTTTCTTTGCTTTTTGGGTCACACCCGACAATGCTCCCTAGCGGTGCTCAGGGAGACCATATGGGATGCTGGGGATCCAACCCAGGTCGGCCGCAGGCAAAGGCAAACGCCCGACCCCCTGCACAATCACTCTGGCCCTCGTATAGATTCTTAAATAACTGAAAAACAAAAAAGGAAAAAGTGACAACCTGTGTCTGGGAAGGGCCTGGGATGGCAGGAGAAGGGAGGAGAACAGTTTGGCTCAGGATGGGCACTGGAAACAGGCAGGGAAGAGGGAGCTGACAGCCTCAAGACAGTGTTATTTTTGCTGTGGCTTCTTGCTCCTCCCCCACCCCCACCTCTTCCAGCCTCAGCTTTGAGCACAGTTGAATTTTCACCACAGAACTTAGCCAGTCTTCCTCAGGGACTTTCTCTTCCCATCTTTCCATAAATTATAGGCTTGTGCATGAGAGCAGAACAGATGATTCCCATTATCTTTTGGGTTGGGTTAGAGTTTTTTTTTTTTAATTTGGTTTTTTGGACTAAAAAAAAATAAATAAAGCAGCCTTTTGCCTAGTCTTCCCTGTGTATCCCAGGGGGTTCAGAGAAGTGGGGCATTAGCTACCTGAAGGCCCGTCCACTGAGGATTGGTTTCCTCCTCAATAAGATGGACCCACCTCAGTTGCCTTGAGCAGAGTGGACTTTCCAGTCCCTAAAGGAGGGATGTCATTGGTCTGTGAGAACACAACGGCTGGTGTGATTTTACCCTTAGCCCCAGCACACAAACAGTGCTGGGTATACTCCTCTACTTCACACTTCCACGAACCTGCAGGGACATTTTGCATCTTGTTTGTGTAGCAAATACGCATTTCTTGGCAACGTGTGGGCTTGACCCATGCAAATCATAGTAAAGCAATCAGGACAGACTCTAGATTCAATTTACCCCTTACATGGAGACCGTTTATAGGTAGTGTGGAGAACTTCATGAAAAGCCCGAGCCACTGTGAGTAGTTAAGGTTTGCTGAGCTCTGGCTCTGGGGAGATCTTTAACTGGACTCATTCAATGCAGGCGGAAACAGGGCAGACAGTTGCTTTGTCTCCTGGTTTGTCTCCTGTCTACTCTTACGGTCTTCAAGTAAGTCATTTAAAATCAGTAAGTCCTAGGGAAAGTGTGCAAAGGAAAATCAAAGGATGTGAATTAATTATTTTTCTAGAATCTGGAACATTCTACTGTCTTCAGGTTTAGAGAGAACAAATTTTCAATGTATGTCCTTGCTAGTATGGAAAAGGAGAAATAGAAAAGGACCCATGACATTTTTGTTTATTTGTTTGCTTTGGGGCCACATCCGGCAGTACTTGGGGTTTACTCCTTGTTCTATGCTTAGTAGTCACACCTGGCAGGGGCTCAGAGGGCCATATGTGTAGCATAGGGATTGAACTCAGGTTGACCGTGCAAAAAGACAAATGCCCTCCCCACTGTACTGTCTTGTTAGCTCAAGGATTGACTTGTCTTTATTCTGGGCCACACAGTGCTCAGGACTTACTCCTGGTTCTGATTTCAGGAATCGCTCATGGTGGGCTCAGGAGACCATGAGATATCAGGCATTGAACCCGGCTGAGCTGTGTACAAGGCAAGCGACCTACCTGCTGTACTGTCTCTCCAGCCCTGGACTGACTACATTTTTAAGAAGGAGTATTGTTTAATGCAGAATTCAATAGAAGGTTGAGAGATCTGCTTGAAAAAGCAAAGCAGATGAGGACCCTAACTTGGCCTGATTTAAGAGAAAAAAAAGTCTAACAGATCTGTAGAACAAAGAGCGACAAGTCACAAAAGGCTGTTCTAGACAACAGGAGGAAAAGTTGAAGTGCTCAGTTAAAAATGCTGGAGGAATAAAAAGCTTAAGATATGTGTAGAAGACAGGAAGACCCTAAAGATATCATTAAAAAGCCTGTGGTAGAGGTCTTTGAAACTCTCCTTACTGTGGAATGGAGAGGGACTAAAGTCATGTAGTTTGGGGCCAGAGCAATAGCATAGCAGGTAGGGTGTTTGTCTTGCACGCCGGCCAACCCAGGTTCGATCCCTGGCATTCCATATGGTCCTCCAAGCACTGCCAGGAGTAATTCCTGAGCAAAGAGCCAGGAGTAACCCCCTGAGCATCGCCAGGTGTAACAAAAAAAGCAAAAAATAAATAAATACATAAAAAGATAAAGTCATGCAGTTCGAATCAAGGTTTCTCTTGTTTGTTTTTGTTCGTTTTAAGTTTGGGGAAACACCCAGTGATATTCAGGAGTTACTCCTGGCTCTGCATTTAGATTACTCCTAGAAGTGCTCGGGGACCATATGATGTGCCAGGGATCAAACCTAGGTCAGCCGTGTGCAAGGCAGGTGCCTTACCCACTGTACTCTCTCTCCAGCTCCCTGAAGTCAGATAGCTTGAAACTGCAGGTCCTCCTGAATGAAGTCACCATGAAGAGAGACTTCATCTAGGGTCAAGAGAGTGCTGTAAATTTCATACGTGACCTTATCTTGTCATTTAATAAACTTCGCTGTGTTCTTTGTCCCCCTATCTCTTTCCCCTAACCTTGACCAAGATCTACTAAATGAATGCCCTCTCTTGGCTTCACTGGCCTGGTGGCTCTGTTGTTCCTCTCTGAACTAAATATAGTTCCAGGGACAAAAGGGATGAGACACATGAAAGGCAGAAGCTTACGCTATGTTAATATATGTCTTTCTTGTTCAGGATCAGCTAATCCATCTCAGGAACCCCCTAAAACTGCTGCTTTTGATGTTAGCTTATTTATTTGATGATTTAGTGATGAGTAATTTCTCCCTCCCTATACTTTATGATATGACTTAAATCATAACATGTAGCTACTTTCAGAGTTAAATCCTACATTAGTTCTGAGCCATTGATTTGGTAATTAGAAACATAATATATTTTGGTGACCTTTATACCTAAGTAGCAACTTGTAGTTAAAATCCTATAAACCCTTCCTATGGTATGACCTTTTTATATCAAATAGATTTGATACTATGCCTTAGAGGCTAAAATGTATCCTTCAGATTACTCTTGGCCAAGAAAAAGAGGCCTGGTAGGAGACTTAACCAAGTGACCATAAATGTCCTTAGATGCATGAAGTTGCTCATTTTAATTCAAATTCACTTGTATCACTTATCTTCCTGTTGTTCATCAAATTGCTCGAGCGGGCGCCAGTAACATCTCCATTCGTTGGGAATAAGGTCCATTATTGTTACTGTTTTTGGCATATTGAATACACCATGGGTAGCTTGCCAGGCTCTGCTGTGGCTCTGGATTTGTCCCAGTGGGCCCAGTCTGCTGTCAGGCTAGAAGCATTCTCGTCTCCTTCCTTTTCTCCTTCTCAGTGGATAGAGTGATTTGTAACAGAACAGGTCTTCAGGTCCATTGAGTACTGGAAGAGGGCAGTGGGGTTCATAAAATAGTCCAGGATGGGGTCTAGGATTTAGGTTGGGGTTTAGGTTTATGGGCTAATCTGGTCTATTTCTGTTCTTGCACTGACCATCTGAATTTCTAGAACATGGTTGGTTTCTACTAATTTGATGTACCATGGGAAGATCAGGTAACAGCTCTGCCCTGTTTGTCAGTTTCTCTGGGTCACAGCCGACACCCCTGGAGCACAGTTCATGGGTGGGTCCACCCGGCCTCCTGGAAGGGACAGAGGTGGGAAAGAGGTATCCCAGCTCCATCTCCATGGAAGCCCAGTGAATTTAGCAGCCAATACCCATGTACCTGGGCTTGAAATCTCCTTTTCTGTAGGGTGGGGATCAAGCCAGGCTTGAGATCGGCTTCTCTCTTGGGTGGAGTTCTGACAAGCTGTGGAGTGTGGATGTTGAAAATGGCTGCCATTAAGGTGTAGGGCTTTCCTCCGGCTTCTTCTGAGGCTCTGTTGGCGTGGCAAGACAGGGCCAGACCTGCTCTCCCTCCTGGGCACCTCATGATCAGCTGAGCATGGGAAGAGCCAGTTGAAGTTCTTCCTTGTGTTTCAGTGTCTGTGGGTCACAGCCGACAGCCCTGGAGCAGTTCCCTCATGGGGCCAGAGCGATGGCACAGCGGGTAGGGAATTTGCCTTGCACATAGCTGACCCGGGTTCGATGCTCAGCATCCCATATGGTCCCCCAAGCACTGCCAGGAGTAACCCTTAAACATTGCTAGATGTGACCAAAAAAAGGAAAAAAAAAAACTGGGGCCAGAGCGATAGTCCATGGGTAACGGATTTGCCTTGCATCGGCCGACCTGGGTTCGATTCCTGGATTCCATATGGTCCCCTGAGGATTGCCAGGAGTAATTCCTTAGTGCAGAGCCAGGAGTAACCCCTGAGTATTGCCAGGTGTGACCTAAAAAAGAAAGAAAAAACTAGTAAATGATGGACCTTGAAATAATTCAAATTATGGAGGAGTTATATTTTTCTTCTCTAGCTTAATGTTCTTTCCAGAAATGTGTTGCTAAATGCCTGATAGTGTCTGACATAGGCCTAACCCAGTAGTTCTCAGTACTGACTGCACAATGGAATCATCTAAATAGATTTTAAAATACCAATGCTGGGGCCAGAGCAATAGCACAGTGGGTAGGGCATTTGCCTTGCACATGGCCAACCCAGGTTCAACCCCTGGCATCCCATATGGTCCCTCGAGCACTGCCAGGAGTTGGTATATATAGTTATATAGTTGGTATATATATACATATATGTGTATATGTATATATATATACTTATTCAAGTTATATATATATACCAACGCCAATATTGTTAGAGATAACCCTTATACGTATGTCAGTATGTCATGGTTGTGATCTGGCCCTCAACCATTTTAGTAGGAATGTGAGATATTAGGAATTTTAATCACTTTCCAGGTCAATCAAGTAAGAAGGAAAGTCTGATTAGAACCTCTGTCTAAGAGAGAGAAAGAGAGGAAACTGGGGTACCTGCTATTAAGGCAGCATGGGGGTGGGCAGGAGGGGGTGGGGTACATTGGTGGTGGAAATGGGGCACTGGTGGAGGGATGGGTGCTGGTATACTGTATTACCAAGAACCAATTATGATCACCTTTGTAATTGTATGTTTCACTGTGGTATAATAAAAAATTAAAAAAAAAAAAAAAAAAAAAAAAAGAACCTCTGTCTAGACCAGTGTCCTCAATTTTTCCTCTGGTTCTGGCATGACTTGAATCCTTAACATCTGCAGAAGTCCTCTTTAGAGAGTTGGTTACAAATCAGGGTCTCCCAGTGCTATGAGGTTATCTTGAATTCATGACAGTGATACTGGATTTGTACATAATTTTATTCATTTAAGATTTCCATTTTTGTTTTATTTGGGGGTCATTTCTGATGGTTCAGGGCTTACTACTGGATTTTATCTCAGGGAATCACAATCCTGACTTGGGGACCATATGGAGATTGAACGAGGTCAACCTTGTGCAACGCTAGCATATTATTTCTCTGGCCCCCAGACTTTCATTTTTAAATAAATATTTAAGTCAACAAGGACTTCATTTTCATAAGGCATTGTGTCAATAAGAGAGGTGGAACAGAGTGTTGAGCTTTTGGAGGGAATTTTCATATGATATGTCCAGGAATTACTATCTTGGGTCTTCTGTTTTCAAATTCACTTTCAGGCAGTGTTTTGTGTAAAAGTTGAGCTCCCTTTAGGTTTTATCATAAAGACTCCCAACTTCCCCCCAGGGCCTGTCTGGAATGGGGTTTTACTAGGTCATACAGAAAAGAAGAAAAACAAGGTGGTAAATTATTAATAACACTATGTATATTCAGTGGTGGTGTGAATATATCTCTATATTTTTTTGAAATCTTACTGTTTTTTTGTTCCTACATTAAAATCTTTCTTTTTGAAATGATAGTGATAGTAGAAGACAGTTTGCTTTATCTTAACACCTTGACTTGGCAAACTTAAAACTTAGAAACTTAATAAAAGTGTACTGATCCAGAAAACATGGGATTTGGGTGCCACTGCTCAGTCACTGTTCTTGATATGATTCTTCTCAGTTGCCTAGCAGTCTCGAGTGCTTCAGGAAGAGCGATATGGAACCTTGCCAGTCTTTCTTAAGTATGCTCAAGCATTTTCTTCACAGAAATTATTAAATAGCTCCTGCTTGTGAAATTCTCTCACGTCCGTTCTCTAGGTTTACCGTTTGTCATTATTATTTTACTATTCCAATAGTAATAAGTTTTGAAAGGTGAGGCATCTGAAATAAATATTGTGAAATATCAAAGCATTGAAGTGCATTTCCTAAGATAATGTGCTTTTTTCTCCTTAGAATTCTTGTTTGTTTTTCACTTCCAAGATGAAAATTCGTAGCACAATTGAGAAATACTGAAGTAGTCATTGGTATTTCTATTGTTGTTGCTGCTGCTATTGTTTCTAGGACTCAGCAGAAGAAATCTTGGAACTTTTAAAATTGTATTAAAACATCGTGATTTACAAAATTATTAATAGTTGAGTTTTAGACGTGCAGTTTTCTAGCACAGATCCCACCACCAGTGTCAGCCTCGCCTCCACCAGCCTGCCTCCTTGTAAAGCACATGTTTAGGTTTGGTAGTTGTAATTTAGAGTTCATGTTTCCAGTGTTGTATGTTTTTTGGTTTGTATGTTTAACTGTATCACTTCACTATATTGCTAATGTGTCCAAGGTCCTTGACACCTGCCCCGACCCCATTATTTCCCTTCTTATTCTTTGTGTTTGTTTATTTTTTTGGGGATCATACCTGGCAATATTCAGGGACAACTCTTAGCTCTAGATTCAGGAATGACTCCAGGGACTATATATATATATATGGGATGTCAGGGATCAAACTTGGGTCAGCCACATGCAAGGCAGGTGCTTTACCAACTGTACTATCTCTTCTGCTCTTTTTATCCCCTAGCCCCAATTGCTTGATTTTTATCTTTCATTTCTCTTCTCTATGTTCTGGGGGAACACGGGTGATATAGGCTAATCCCTATTTCACATATTGTATTTATCCTATATACCAGTTATTCTTCATACCATAGATAAGTGAGATCATTCTGTTTGTTATCCTTCTCACGCTTCTTCACTCAGCATGATATCTTCCATTTTCATCCACATTGCAGCAAATTATATGGTTTCATCATTGCTTATAACTGTGTAGTTTTCCATTGTATCTATACTACATCGCCTCAATCCACTAATCATTGAATACCTAGTTTGATTCTATATTTTAAGTATTGCACTAAGTGCTACAATGAATAATGATGTTCATATGTTGTTTTGAGTGGATATTTTGTGTCCAAGGATAGATATCTAGAAGTGGGGGTTTCTGGGTTTCATGGCAGCTCAATTCTTAATTAAAAATACCCGCCACAACAGGTTGTTCCCAGTGTTCTTGATATGTGTCATTCCCCTGGTTTAAGATGATATCTAAATTGTCATCTTCATTTGGATTTTTTTAAGTGTGACGATCATTTTTATGTCTGTTGGCCATCGTAGGTCTTCCTCAGAGAAAGAACATATTTTAAAAGATTTCCACAGGTCATCATTTATACATTGCTTTGGCCAACATATTATTTGCCTTGTGATTTTATAAATAGTCCAGAAAAGGACCACTTTCAGATGCAGAAACACTTATAAAGGGAGAACAAGAGACCCCAAGTCATGAAGACTAGAGTCTTTTTATCTTGTAGAACTGTAAGGCCAAGGCACCAGCAAAAAAGCAAAACTGAAAAGGCCTCCAGCAAGATACTGGTTTATAGTCATATGTAGTTGTCTAAGTTAAAAGGGGCAATCTACCAAATTCAAGGACAGCACTGATCTGCACAGCCAAAGTACCAGAATCAGCTGCTATAATCTCGGCTTTCATGAAGAGCATGAAAACTAGTCTGAGAGCTTTCAGATGAAGGCATTCCCAAGTCCCTGGATCATTCTGTTCAAACAGTGATTTTACTGGCTTGCATGAAACTTCTGTTTTACTAAGATTCTGGACTTGTGAGTAGCCTGTTGTAAGCAGGATCTTTATGGAGAGACATTTGGGTTGTCATTCTCATCTTGAATGGCCTCATTTCCAGCAGCAGATGATGATGACTCCAGAGTCTTTCATGATCCACTACCAGATCAGACCAATGTCATCTTTGTTCTCTTGGGAATAACGATGACCCAGACTACCTGTAATGGGCAGGGCCAAGCTGAAATATGTAGTTTTCCAAATAGGCTACTAATTGGCACCCTGCCCACCAATATTCTTTTAAGCATGTTCACTATCTATACTCAAGTAGTATTTAATACATTTTGTAAAGAAGCAGGGAAAGAAACTGGATTTCTATTAATTACTCAAACGTCTTGGGCTAGAGCAATAGTAAAACAGGTAGGGCTCATGCTCTGCATTCAGCTGACTCAGGTTTGATCCCCAGCATCCCATAGAGTCCCCAGAGCACTTCTACGAATGATCCCTGAGCACAGAACTCAAGTAACCCCTGAGTATTGTCAGGTATCACCCCAAAACAAAAACAAAAAAAAACCCTCAATCCTCCTATATTGAAAATTACATATTGCTGAGAATTTGGCATTTGGGGACTGGCGAGAGCTCATAGAGTTGGAGCATGTGCTTTGCCTATAGGAGGCTCAGGTTGGCGCTTCAGCACCACACCAGTGCTTGGCATCCAAAGCTCTGCTGGAGGAGACCATCAATATTCCAGCACCAGCCCCAACACCAATGTGCCCTGACCACCACCAAAGACCCTCACTTCCCACGCAGCCCGCATGCCTGCTCTCTGGGCACCAAAGGAGCAGGTCCCCTCTCCCCCATCACTACCAGGTATGGTTCCCAAAAACAAAAAGGAAAATGGGGAATTTGTTATATGTTCTGACAGTAACACTATCTTTTCAAAGCTACTTGGAATGTGATTCTGAATAAGTGTTTTCATAACTCTGAACTGGAGAGTTTTAGTCGCTCTGTGAGTTCAAGAAACAGACATTGATATAGTTACAAAGTCTTATTCAAAATATAAATTTTTCTGATTTTCATGTCAGCAAAATATTTCTAGCTCTTCTGTATACCAGATCATATTGTCTGAGACTACAGTTGTTTACTTTTTCCTTTACAAGCTAGTATTTGTCATATCTTTTCCTTGTCTAATGGCTTTAATTGGAATCTCTAATGTAATGTGGAAGAGATGTAGTAAGAACAAATACTAGTTTCTTCCTAATCTTAACTCAGAAAACATTTAGTAGTCTGTTTTCATCCATTCCCCGCCGGCTTCGGAGGTAGAAGGGAACATGCTTCCCGGCACTGTTGGGGACCCCTGTGGCATCCCCAACAGAACTCCATCCAAGAGAAAACCTGATCTTTCCCCTTTAATTTTAATCAGTAAATGCTCGAGATGAGAGCCTCCTACTGAGACTATACCACCTACATGACAAAACCTGGCAAGCTACCGCGTTTTATTTACTTGTTATGCCAAAAACTAGTAAACAATTATGGACCTCTGTTCCATGACCTGAAGAATGGTTTGGGCCCCTCCTGTCCCTGGAGCAAACAGATGCCCTTGGGTTGCACTTGCTTGTGACAGGACTAATGGAGATGCTACTAGTGCCCACTCGAGGAAATCGATGAACAATGGAAAGACAGTGACAGTGACAGTGACCATAGAAGATGATCTTAAGTGAATTTGAGCTTTCTGTTTTTCTTTTTCTTTTTATGTATATTGCATTTCTTTTTTCTTTAATTTTAATTTCAATTTTAAATTTCACTTAAATTTGTTCACAAAAAGTTGTTCACAGTACACTTGTTTGTTACTGGCCTGCAAAATTTTTCACAGCACATTTGTTTCAAGTATTCAATATTCCAATACCAGCCACATCACCGATGTGCCCTTACTGCCACCAAAGACCCTCACTTCCCACCCAGGCCACATGCCTACTCCCTTAACAACATGCTTATAATGTTGCTTATAATATATATAATAATAAGCAACATAATAAGCAGCATATATATCAGAATTGTATTGCTAATGTCATGACCTTTTTACTGAGCTGTTATGTGCGAATTGGATCATCTGTGTTACTGCTTTCACTAATTGAAAGTAAACACTGGGCTTCTACTCAATTTTTTAACAAAGTTTTCATGTTAATTTCTTACGAATATTCAATATTCAGCCCCGAGTCCACCACCATTGCAAATTCCAACAACAATTATTTCCAATTTTCTCAACCACTACATAAGCCTGCCCCTAAACTGGCCCCTCAATAATTTATTTTATATTGCTTTTTATAGCTAATTTTCTAAAAGTGGTCAAGAAATGTTTTCTTAGAAGAAAGTTAATGAGGATTGTTCAATTTCACCATAGAGCCATTGGGTCATTAAGCCCTTTGTATAAGAAATTACTGATATGTTTTTATAGGATAGGGCTTGTGACTATGTATTTTTGTTATTGGTTGCCTTAAGCCCCAGCTGCTGGAAAACCTCCAGAACGCAGTTGCTGTCATGTTCAATGCCACAGTTTGAGCTTTCCATAGATAACTTGTATCAGGTTGAGAAAAAATATCTTCTTTTCCTAGTTTGTTGAGTGTTTTGTTGGTTTTGTTATTGCACACACACACACACACAAGTGTTGAATTTTGTGAAATATTCTTTTTTGTATTTATTGAGATGACAGTGTAGGTTTGTCCTTTTATTAATGTGGTCTTCAGATCATTTTATTTTCAGGTATTAAACTAACCATGCTTATCTGGAAAAAATCCCAATTGATATTGCTATGTATCTTTGTCTTGTTGCTAAATCAGTTCACTAGTGTTCTGTTGAGATATTTGCATCTTACCCAATTTTCTATAGCACTTATGTAAGCTTTTTGTTTATAACTGCTCCCAAATAAACTTTAACTTTCTTGTGATAAAATTAATCTCTTGCAGCCAGTTTAATTAATTGATAAGTCAGATGATGACCAACTTTTCTGTTCCAGGACTGTTTCTTTAGTTTGTGTATAATTACTCTGTACACCTTACCTATTCTTACTATAGTATTTTCAGTTTTCTATGTCTAAAGAAGTGGACGGTTTTTTGACTTATCCTTGGGTGGGACTTCTTCACATTTGTCAGATAATTATGGAGAGGCTGGTTAGCCTGAGCTCACTGGTATCTGATTGCCAGTGTCTTTGGTGATAGAATAGTCTGGTTAATCCATTCATGCCCTGTGACATGAACCTTATTCTACCCATGCTAATTAGAATCTCATCATTGGACTCTGATATTTTGGTTCATAGTCCCTGATAGCTAGAATATTTGATGTGGTATTGTATGTCTGTGTGTGTGTTTATAATAGAGGTCACTTCCAGAAATGTTCAGCCCATCAGAGAATGCTCAGAGACCACCAACTCCAGACCCAGTAGTGCTGACATGGATATGGAAGAAAGCACTGCCTAGACCATACTTGGAGCCTCAAACTTGTCGGACAGGTGGACAGGAACTATTGGAACCAGTGTCAGGACATAACTTGGTTCTCCCTTTTAATCTCAATGAACTATATCAGTGATTAGATTGTATTACTTAATAAGAACTGTAGGATTCTCTAACACTTGTGATAACCCAAGCCTTTTATAAATGTTTTCAGAGAGAGGTGGGGAGAAAGGAAGAAAACAAGAAAATAACTTTGGCCATGGTCTAAAGCCAGGCTCTTGACACAAAGAAAAAAAAAAAGCTCAAGTAGCCCTTGCAGAAGTGGGAATTTGTGGTTTCTAAAGCTGCCCATTCCCCAAACGACTAAAATATGTTATTGGCATTTGGCACTGTCTCCTATGTTTTGCTCTCCTTAAGTTTCTCTTTAAAAGGCATTGAGTTTAAAGGCAGAACCACTGAAAAATGCAATTTAATCATAGAACTGTGAAAGGCCAGCTCACAGTTAACCCCTGGATGCCCTGTATTGTTTTTGTTAAACAGAACCTTGCCATCGTCTTATTCCCAGTAGGAGCTAGGGAGCCTGGGGTTAAGCAGGATGGAAGGAAGGAAAGAAGGAAGCAGACGAGAGAAAACGAGAAGGCCAGCCAGGAGCGGGGCTGGTCGATGACATGGGTTCCCTTCCTTCATGAACGCAAGTGACTCCATGAGTTAGCCTGGAAAGAAAAGGGAAATTGAAGAACAACAACCAGACCAGGGGAAGAGTAAGAGGACTCAGCGGTGGGACAGTGACCCAACCCACAGGCTGTCATTGGGTAGAACACAAAACATCAAAAGGGCCACTTGGCCCCAACTCACTTTTTCTCTTTTTGGTTTTGGTTCACACCCAGCTGCGCTCCTGGTTTGCTCCTGGCTCTGTGCTTAGGGATCCCTCCTGCCAGGCTCAGGAAACCATAGGGGTGCCAGAGATGGAACCCACACTGGTCAGTTTCAATGCAAGCAGTATCTTGCCAGCTCCCAGCAACTCTTTAAAATATGCTCAACTTTTTTTCTGGATTAGAAGAGTAGACTCATCGCAGATTATTTGGAGAGTATAGATAACGAATAAAGAGAAAACATCTATGCAGGCAGCATGGCAAAGAGGTTCTAGCCCCAGGCCTCAGCAGCCCTGCTTTTGCCCCAATTGCAGTGCTCAGTTTTCAGCTATGAAAGGGACAGGGCATGGTAGGGGTGAGGGTCAGTGAGATCCATGACCACACTACAGTAATGATGGGAAAGTGAAATAAGCTCCAACACCTGACCACCACTATCTGTGCAGTTCTCAATAGTACAACTATGGGCCCTCCACTACCGCCTAGGCGCACATCCATCTTGCTCTTTTCTGTGCGTGTTGAGGTATAAAACATAACACATTCTTTTCAGGTATATAATTTTTTAATCTTCTCTTTTTTAAAGCTTTCAAAGTAATCTGCAGAAGAACTAACTCTTTTGGTTTCCTGTATAAGATTTCATCACTGTATCAGATACTTTTGACTGGACACTTTTTATTTAAGAGCTTCCAGTTTTGTTTAAGTGTACCTTGATATATTGTCCTTGTACACAATCATTTACTCACTGATTCTTTTAAAGACCATTTCAGAAGAACTGCTCTAGTGAGGTTTGATGTTTTCAACAGTTTGGATACAACCTAGTCTGTCTCTTATTACAAGCAATATGAACAGGTTCACCCTTCATATCATGGAAGTGTTAGCCATGATTTTTTATTTGTTTTTTGGAGTCAGGGATTCAACCTACTGCCTCATACATGTGAAGCCTGGGCGCTACCACTGAGCAACATCCCAGTTGCTTGTATAATTTAAAACAGAAAAATCTTGGGTACTTTTGGTGCCCCCCAAAAATATGAAAGAAAAAAACTGTGTTATTATTTGATTCTGCACAGCCTTTGGAGGGTCTCACAAGTGGTGTTTAGGGGGTCCAAGCCAATTCCCTGTAATTCCCAGAAGCCAAGCGATTCGGTTGATAATAAGGCCCGAGCATGTGGTGGTCCTCAAGCCTTGCAGTGCTGGAGACCACAAGGGCCATCTCAGTTGTGCTTAGGGAACACTAAGGCCACACCCATCAGCACTGGGGTCCTCCAGAGTCATATCTTGTTGGATCCCTTTAAGAGAATTAAGAAATCCCTTAAAGGGCTAGCTTTTACTTCTTAAAGGGCTCTTACTTCCGATATCCAAATTATGGGGACATATAAGAGTTGAAAGAAACAGTTGAGGAATCAGTTGAGACTGGGTTCTCAGCCTGGCTGGCAGGAGTTGGAGGAGCAGAGAGCCTGGCAGGATAGAGAGTTACAGGAGCAGAGAGAAGAGTTGGCTGAGCTTGCCGAATGGCAGAGTTAGGAAACAGTCTGGAGAGAGTCTTAAAGGGAGTTCTGAGCCTCTGGACTGGTTCTGTACATGATACTGCCCATTAGTCAGTCACACAGCTGAAAACTGACAATACCTGATGATGTTCTGGGAGGAGAACAAGTGTTGCCACAGGTGGACAACCCATGGTCAGCTGCTAGCCTCTGTGCTACCTTCCCGGCCCTATGCATGTATTTTTATTGTTTGTGAAATTAAACATCAGTTCATGAACAAGAGAAATGTACGCCTCATAGTTCTTGCAGCTAGAATGAACTTTTATAAGCTTATAATGACATATATTTTTAAATAAGCTGACTTAAAAAAAAGAATTATTTGATTATATCTTTTCCCCCATTTGACAGCAGGCAAGTTTTTTATTTTTTATATGAGTTCCTTATATATAAGCTTAAGAGTACCTTTACAGGTATGAGGTCTTTTGTATTACTAGATTTATTGTTTGTCCTCAATTTTATATATGATTTCTTGGATAAATTTTCGCAGTATTCAAATTGGCTCTTTTTTTCCTTTGTGTAATTTTATTTATTTTTTTTTATTTTTTTAGCAATTTATTTATCTATTTATTTATTTATTTATTTATTTATTTATTTTATTTTTGCTTTTTGGGTCACACCCGGCAATGCTCAGGGGGTTACTCCTGGCTCTGCACTCAGGAATTACTCCTGGCGGTGCTCGGGGGACCATATGGGACGCCGGGGATCGAACCTGGGCCGGCACAGGCTGGCCGCGTGCAAGGTAAACGCCCTACCCGCTGGGCTATCGCTCCGGCCCCTCCTTTTGTGTAATTTTATTAAGTAACTTTAAAGCCAGAAAAGCTTTTTCCAGGTTCAGATAAAGTCATTTGTGTTTTTGTATCTTAAATAATTTATTTTATACATCTAATAGATTTCTGGGATTAATTTTACTTCATGGTATAAAATAAAGATAGCTTGGGTTTGCCCCTCAATGGTTAAGCAGTCATTTCAGCTGTTTTTAATAATCCATCCTTTCTGCACCGACTTATAGTCCCATACCCGTCATAATCTTGTTACATGTGTGTCCTGAGTCTGTTTCTGAGCAGTTGCTCCTGGCGCCTTAATAGCAATTGTAATGCCGCGACCAGTTATTTGAATTTTATGATCTATTTTGACATCTCCTGGCACAGATACGTCCTCATATTCTTGTTTTACAAAATTGTCTTCCTTAGGTCTTCCCCCTTTTATTCTTCTAGATCAATATTAGACTCGCCTTGTCAACCTCATTTTCTTTTTTAAATTGTTTTAATAATTGTGATGATTTGAAGTTGGGTATTTGAACTTTATCACAACCATGAATATTTTTAGTTTAGAACTTGAAAGGAAACACATATGTAGTTTGAATTTATGTGTGAATAATAAGCCACAGAATTAAGTGACATATTTTACCATCTTAAATAGAAGTATGATTGAGTGATCCGAACCAAGTGCTGCCAACCCTTGTCAAGAGACAGAGCCAGCCACTTCCTGTCAAGTCGGGAGACTTTTACAGATCACACATTATCATTCACTTTTGAGGTACAGAAAGAGCTGAACATGTACCAAATGTTCAAATGCTTTAGTATATTTTATTCCGCATAATCAGCAAGAATTTTAGGCATTCCAATGATAAGATGCTTTTCAAGGTTTGTTCAAAACTTGCCACCATGGCTTCCCTGGCTGCACACGGGATTTTTCCTCCATTGTCTTTATGTTTAGAGAGCTGGCTAGCTCATCCCTCAAGAGTTATTCCTGTCCCAGGAGTTCATGAATCACACAGCCCCCGGAGTTTCTTCCAAAGAGCACATGGTGTTTAACTGGCAGCAGCTTCTCTGTTTGACCTCTGTGTTCACACCATTAGACTCTTAACCTTTTCAGGCCAAAGCATTGCCATTTCGTTTGGACAAAGTTGTAACTTAAAAGTTTGGTTTCCTATAGCCCACAGAAGAAATAGTCCCGAAATATTTCAGTTCAACTTTAAAAATAAACAAAAAAAGAAAATGCAGAAGTTGAATGCACTTGGAGGCGTAGAATAGAAGTAGACAAGAGCCGCTCCTCTGTAACTCGAGGATGGCAGCAGGCACAATAGGGTGCACTTGTGAGTAGAACTCAGACTGTTACAAAGCAGGTGATGTTTGAGTCAGATATGAGGACACGTGACACAGAGTGGTAGCAGAGGAAGGCCCAAACTTCAGGCTCCAGTTCTGAGTCAGGCCTCCCTGTTCTTTGAACTTGAACAGGTTGCTTCTCTGTGAGTAAGATACTAGTTATTTGGGAAGTGGCCGTGAGAATTAGAAATAAATACAAAAATAATTATACAAAACTTATCCATTATGATGGCAATAAATGATGGTTACAAAGATAAGAACGTCTTAATAAAGAACATGCCGTGCATGTAGAGTATGCTACATGCATGGCAGAGCCTAGCAAGTTACCCGTGTTGTATTTGATATATATGCCAAATACCAGTAACAATTATAGACCTCATTCCTGAATGGATTGAGGCTTTTTATGTTCCTGGAGCAAGCAGATGCCTTGGGCTCTACTAGCATGAGACAGGACATATTGAGATGTTACTGGGGCTCGCTTGAGCAAATTGATGATGAACGGGAAGACAGTGATACAGTGAATAAAGAACCTGCCATGGAGGCGGGCTGGGGGAGGGAGAGGGAACCGGGACATTGGTGGTGGGAGATGGGCACTGGTGGAGGGATGGGTGCTGGAACACTGTGTGACCCAAACCCAAGTGTGAACATCTTTGTAACTGTATATCTCACAGTGGTATAAGAAAATACTTATAAAAATTTTAAAAAAGGAAAAATAAAATAAAATTACAATAAAAAAAAAGAATTTCTTTAGAGAATAATGAGTAGGTAGACATCGGACAAGGACAGCTGGTAAATACAGATTTGGAGCAATGAGACCTAGCTTGTGGGAAGGCCCCCGAGAACACCCTACGGAGTTAAGACTTTATCCTGCAGAAGGTCTGTGGAGGTGTTGGGGGGTTTCCATTGAGGATGTGCCAGATCTCCGCCAGGAAGACACTGAAGCTCAGTGCTTTCACTTGGAATCTCAGGGAGCCCAGCTCTCCACTTTCCACTTCCGAGCTGGGCAACCTTGGGCAAAAGACTCCTAAGCCTTAGTTTTATCATCCGTAAATCACTACTGATAAAAATAGTGACGTTTTAAGACTCTTAGGAGTAAAATAATAATATTTACTTAGTGCTCTGTGCCTGCCAGTGCGTGGCTTGTATTATCTTCAAAGAGATGATGAATTTAAAAGATGGCATATACGCCTTGCACGTATTAGTCAATCACAGCTGTGGGGGTTGGTGGCAATTGTCACTGATGTCATTATTTTTCTTGTTCGGTCAAATCTGTATTTTAATAAGATCATTCTGGTGATGGCTCTGAGAATGGGGTGGGGGCAGTTGGGGCTGGAGGCCAAGAGAGCGGGTCAGATAAGAGTAGTTTCACACATATAGACATTTTAAGTTTACGTTGAGTTATACACGGAAAAGCTGTGTACATGGACTTATATCGGCCATTCCTCAGCTTACAAACATATAGTAAGGGGCTGGAGCGATAGCACAGCAAGTAGGGCATTTACTTTGCACACGGCCAACCTCAGTTTGGTCCCTTGCATCCAATATAGTCCTCCCAGCACCGCCAGGAGGAGGACTATATGGGATTCCTGAGTGCAGAGCCAAGAGTAACCCCTGAGCTTTGCTGGGAGTGACACAAAAAAGAAAAAAAAATAATAAAAAAGGAATGAAACCTTCCACTCGTCTACAGTGGCCTAGTGTGTCCATTAAATAAACACCCTTCAATTAAAAACAGAGAGAAATAGGGGGCTGGAGAGATAGTACAGTGTGTAGGGTGCTTGCCTTGCAGGGCTTCGATCCCGGCATCCCATATGGTCCCCCCAAGTACCACCAAGAGTGATTCTTGTGTGCATAGCCAGGAGTAACCCCAGAAACCAAGTAATATTAATAGTAAAATGAATAAAGAGGAAAAAGAAGTTCGAAAGCATCAAGAAAATCTTTTTTTCAGCCAGCTGTAGAGATAGGCTTTCCAAGAAAAGCTGAAACATAACACATACACCAAATACTGCCCTAATTGTGGTTCTCTTTCCTGCAGCCACCAGCTGTATGTAAGCAGAGTTGAATCCGCCTGTGCTCCAGCCTGGTGGTGCAGAGAGTCCAGGAGAGAGGCAGACCTTGAGGGTATGGAGAAGGCTGGTGGGTGCTAATGCACTCCCAGGCTGTCTCTCTGCCCCAGCTCTCTGGGCTTGCTGTTTGCTGGCCTTCCTTTTTCAGGACACTTTTCCAGTTCGATTTCTCTGACCCTCTGGCCTCGTCACAGGTGGGGCACACTGTTCAAAAATGCTTTTCTCTTTGAACTTAATCTTATCTTTGAAGGTCCTGTTGTAAAACCGGGGTTTTCATTTCTGTCTTCAGGCTAAATCAAAGGCAGAAACATTTCGTATTGCGCTTTTGCTCAGACGGAGCCTCAACTAAATATGATCTATGTTCCCCTGAGGATCATACCACCCACCCACACCGCCCACATGGTACCCTGGGGATGGTAGAAAAATTATTACGACCACTGAATAGCTAAAGAATAATTCAGAAAATGTTGGCACCTATTTGATTCCAAGGACACAGTCCAGAACTCTGGGAATGAGACGATGAACCTGGTAAGCCAGACCAGCTAATATGCCTGAGGGTTGCTGGGTGGTCCCGGGAAGGGAGGACACTTCTGACTGAGAAGGAAGGAAAAAGCACCCACACAGCACAGAGTGTGTAGAACACTGAACAACATTCATAGAAAATACAATATTGCTTACTTACTAACTCCCAGTTAGGTATTTAAAGAGATAAGGTTAAATGTGTAGAATTCGGTGATAATTATGTAAACAAAAACCTGACTTTAAATTGCCTGGTATTAGATATGGCTGTTGACACTCTGCGTATCTCATAAGTCATTCTAATTGAATGGGGCAGTGTTACCTTCCCAAACCAAAAAAGCATATATCACTTCAGGGAGCATTCTGATTAGGCAAGTAGGTCGCCTTGGAAACGAGCATCCAATCTGATACTGTCACAGTTCATGGATAGGCAGTTTTCAAGAATGTTCTCTTGGGGACAAGGGAAAGCACGGTCACCTACAACACCCAAATAAAATTTCCCTACATTTTTAGAATGCTTCCATCAGTGCCTGTGCATATTACACTTAGAGCTCTCCAGCTTCAGACTTGGTGGACCTGTCATTGTGCTCATCACTTAAACATGTATTACAAAAGTGACCATTCATATCATTGTTTATAAACTGGAAAAAAGGAATTCTATATATGTATTATTTTTAAAATAGATCTCTGGAATGAGCAGTGCAGAGACCCTCCCTGGCAGGAGAAAAGCAGGGTAGGAGGATGGCTCAGGACTGGTTCCGTGGCAAGGTGGCTCTGGGAAACATACTCCAGCCCCATTGTTGCAAACCCTCTTTTTGATTTAAAAAGTTATCATTTTCGTATGTTGCTCTATGATGTGTTGGGGTTTTTAAGGTATATTTTTGTGATCACTTCACTTGATCACTTGAATCCTGTTACTCATCGATTTGCTCGAGCGGGTGCCAGTAACATTTCCATTGGACCCTCTCATGTGCCATTGTAGCCCAATGGCATCTGCTTGCTTCAGGAATACGAAGAGCCTCAAACCGTTTGTTCAGGGTCTTGACGAAGAAGTCTGACCATCTTGTAGGGGGGGGCGGCCACGTGATCTTTTGACATCCGTGGGATCCAGTCCGTGATGGCTCTAGTCCAGCGGTCCCTCTCCAAATCACATTACATGTCCAGCCCATCTGATTTTTTGATGCCTTGGCAAACGAGACAGCATCCCTGACTCTGGAACAGTGACGGGGGTCAGAGCTCCGATTTCTTCTTTCACTTGAGTGAGGCGTGATATTCCAAGCATAGCTCTTTTGATTCCTCTTTGGGAGACCTGAATAGCATCTCATCCTGCTTTCGGAGGGCCCAGGTCTCTGAGGTGTATGTTAATGCAGGGAGAACGGTGGAGTTGAAGAGATGTGCCCGGAGCCGGAGGTTCTTTGTCTTTTAGCTATTTCTTCCATCCTTTGAAGGTATTCCATCGAAGAGAGCGGCATGGAATGTCTTCAGTATACCCTAAGTACAGAAAACAGATCTTTTCCAGCTTTTTGTCTTCCTCAAGATTGTTTTGGCTTTTTTTAGAGCTTTTGTGAGTCTATAAAAATTATGGGATTATTTGTTCTATTTCTTTGAAAACTGCCATTGGAAATTAACAAGGATTATATTGAATCCATAGATTGCTTTGGGAAATTTTTTGTGGTTATACCCAATATGTTTCTTTTTCACACATTTCTGTTCACGTACAAGTTTTCTTATTTTTGCAAACTAATTATACTTAGTTTCCCCTAATTATACTGCCTCTCTGTGTCCTGGTCATCAAACATTTGTGCACATTAAATAAATACATGTAAATGTCCCCCACATTCTGTTATGAGTTGCATAGCATAAAGTTTTTACTTACACAACTTTTTCTATTAGTTTCCATACTACATTTGAAGACCCACAGACATTTCCATGTGCACTTACATAAATATTCATGAGACTTTGAGATTAAAGAGCATGAGTGCTTGAGCATGATAAACATTTTATCTGCCTTCTGAAAATATATAACCAATTTATACTCGTGCCTTCCGCCCCTGTTTTCCTACACCTACATTAAATTTTTTGCATTAATATTTCAGTCCTAGTTAATTCAGCTAATAAAAATATTTTGACACTCTTTTTAAAAGTCACACCTTTTTATAATGTTAAACATTTTTTTGAATGTTGGTAATTTTGTGAACTGTTTATTAACCTCTATTCAAACTATTATTTTATTATTCTTCTTACTAGTTTGGTAGTACTTTTTTCTAGTTTAAAGAAACATTCACATTTCACATAAATTAGAAATAAATTTCCCTTTTTCGGTTCAATAACTTTGTAGACTACATTGTCCGTAATTTAAAATATTTGTATTCAGGTATTCATCTTTTTTTAAGTATTTTATTATAACACCGTGAGATATACAATTACAAAGATAAATCATATTTGGGTTTCGGTCATACAGTGTTCCAGCACCCATCCCCTCCACTAGTGCTCATTTCCTACCACCAACGTCCCCAATCCCCTCCCCAGTCCACCTCCATGGCAGGTTCTTTATTTCTTCCCCTTTCTCTCTATCTCTTTCTCTTTTCCTTCCCTTCCAGATTGTGGATTACAGAACATACATTAAACGGTTGTCATGTGTATCTTTTTTAAAAATTTTTATTTTACAATTACAAAGATATACAATTAAAAAGTTCATATTTGGGTTTTGGTCCTACAGTGTTCCAGCACCCATCCCTCCACCAGTGCCCATCTCCCACCACCAACATCCCCAGTTCACTCCTCCCTCCCCAGCCCTCCTTCGTGGCAGGTTCTTTATTTCTTTCCCTTTCTCTCTCTCTTTCTCTTTTCCTTCCCTTCCAGACTATGGATTACAGAACATACATTAAAGGGTTGTCATGTGTATCTTTTGCCTCTATTTAATGCTCAGTTCTAGGTTGGCATTAGTCCCTCGACAATTGTTAGCACACTGTTCCATTTTCTGTCTTACCTAGCCTCTGACTCCCAAATGTTTGTGATAATTTCCACCTTTGACAAGACCTCCTGATATATAGTTCACTTGACCTTGGATATTGGTATCATAATATGTACATATATATTTATGTTATGCAAATAAATGCAGTCATTCTGTATCTGTCTCTCCTTCTGGCTAATTTCACTCAACATAATCTTCTCCATGCCCATCCATTTATAGGCATATTTCATAGCTTCATTTTTCCTAACAGCTGCATAGTATTCCATTGTGTAGATGTACCACAGTTTCTTTATCCAGTCATCAGTTCTCGGGCATACTGGTTGTTTCCAGGTTCTGGCTATTGTGAATAGTGCTGCTATGAAAATGAAAGTGCGGATTGTGTTTCTGCTGTGTGGTTTTGGTTTCCCCAGGGTATATTCCCAGGAGTGGTATGGCTGGGTCAAAAGGGAACCCAATTTCTAGTCTTTGGAGGAATGTCAATACATTCCCACCAACAATGAGAGTCCCCTTTTCCCTGCATTCACACCAGCACTTGTTGCTTTTACCCTTTTGAATATGGGCCAGTCTCTGTGGTGTGAGGTGATATCTCATTGTTGTTTTGATTTGCATCTCTCTGATAATTAGTGATGATAAGCATTTTTTCATATGCCTTTTGGCCATTCGAATTTCTTCCTTGTCAAAGTTTCTGTTCATCTCTTCTCCCCATTTTTTATGGGGTTGGCTATTTTCTTCTTATAAGGCTGTACCAGTGCCTGATATATCCTGATATTAACCCCCTTATCAGATGGGTATTGGGTGAATATTCTTTCCCATTCTGTGGACTGTCTTTCTATCTTCGTCACTGTTTCTTTCAAGGTGCAGAAGCTCTTTAGTTACATGTAGTCCCATATGTTTATGTTTTCTTCTAGTTGCTTTGTTAATGGTGTTTCACCTTTGAAGATGTCTTTAGCTTCAATGTTGTGGAGGGTTTTTCCTATATTTTTTCATTGTACTTTTTATGGATTCAGGTCTGATATTGAGATCTTTAATCCATTTTGATCTGATTTTTGTACAAGGTGTTAGACACAGGTCCAAATTCATTTTTTTACATGTAGCTGTCCAGTTTTCCCAGCACCACTTGTTGAAGAGGCTTTCCTTACTCCAGTTTGGACTCTTTGCACTTTTATCAAATATTAACTGATCATGTCTTTGAGGGTGGGTGTCAGGATACTCAACTCTATTCCATAGATCCACAGGTCTGTTTTTATTCCAGTACCATGCTATTTTAATTACTGGTGCTTTGTAGTACAGTTTGAGGTTGGGAAAGGTGATGCCTCCCTTCTTCTTTTTCCCATGGATTGCTCTAGCTCTCCGTGGGGCTTTTATTATTCCATACGAATTTTAGGAGTGTTTGGTCAATTTCTTTTAAAGAATGTCACAACTTTCAAGCTTCATCCATAGTGTAGCAAATGCCAAGATGCTCTATTTTGATTTATATAGATTTTGTTTGCTTCTCTATTTCCTCAAAGCTTTGTTCCCCCTTGTAAAGCCTAAGACTTTGGCTCATAGTATCTCTGTGAAGAGTGGCAAAATTTGGTCCAGGGAAAGTTTGATAGGGATAGTACTGTGGCATGCTTTGGTATGGTGAGAGGAGCAGGAAATGGTTCCAGGGGTTTGCATGCCTGGGTAAGCGTAGTTTTCTATCTCTGAGCCACATTCCTTTGTACTTCCTTGTGGGGTTAATGGCAGATATTTATTTGAGGGCTTTCTTTACTAGTCAGCCGCGAGAGTGCACTTTTGCACAGGTCATGGCATAGTGATGTAAAGATCTTTGGACCTCCTGCTGGAGCCACCAATTGCTACGGTGCAGTGATCAAATGGATCCTCCAAAGTCATTTGGCAGTATCGTGGTGGGGCCAGTGTGGTAGCTGATTAAAGTTAGGGTCCCAGAATGCGTTAAATTAAAAGCCCCCAACCGCTGAGCTATCTTTGCGGTAAAGTGCTTAGTGTTCAATAGCACAATAAGGAAGATGAACTCTAGGTCTTTAATAATCAACCAAGCAAAACTGCATTGCCTGGGACGTCAGGGTGGTCTTAGAGCAGACTCCAAGCCCTAGTATTAGATTGAGGGTATAAATTGGGTCTAAAAGCTGAGCAACCTGGCTGTCTTCAGAACTTCTTTATAGTTTAGGATAATAAGAAGTTTACAACAACAGTGTATCTTCAGTTATGATATTGATGCTGCTGCAAAAGATACTGCACCATCCACTGAACAACCAAAAGCGCTTTGGGTCTGATTAAGGGATTTTGAGGGAGTCTTGTGAGGGTTCTGGGGGTTGGGAAGTGGGATCAGTTAAATAAAGATTAGAAAATATTTATGGTGGTGACAATTACCAACAGAACTAGACATCATATTTTAGCTAAATTTCACTTTTTGTCATTCTACGTGTTGTGGCTAAATGCTAGTAGGGTATCGTGAACTCAAAGGTCTGTAAGAATTAATACATCTAAGTTGGAGGACAGGCTTAGCTATTCTGGGAGCTTCGTTGTTTTGCCCACTCCCAGCTTAATCTATTTAAGCCAAGGTTATTCTGAATGAGACCTCCCCTCTATGTAAACACTCAGAGGTGTGGCAGCAACAGAAGTCACCTTGATTGAATAACTTGACTTATACATCTACTAAGACTTCAAAGTTTCCTAGATTGGGCCAGCTCCTCTTTATACCCACTGCACCCAACATGGGACAGTTAGAATTTACCAGGAGACTACCACCCTGGCTACACTGAGACTATAGGAAGACTATAGAAGGATCATACTAGTTTCCTCTAAGCAAGCGAGAGTTGAACCTTTCAGTACACAGAACAAGATACTGTGAACTCACCTGGTGCAGAATAATATAGAAGGACCTTGTGGGTACCCATCTAGATTACATGAAGCTCATGAAGTTAAGATGTATTACTTTATATCAGCCCCTCTCTCTCTCCAGTGTTTTACATAGAAGAGATAATCTAGCAAAAGGATTTGACCTCTGGCATAACCCTTTCGTTTGAAATAACTTGTAATAGGGTGTGGGTAACTACAATCTGTTAGAGTTCTTAGCTGACATTGGACCCTCCGACTTAAGTACTTCATATATAAGGAGGCCAAATTCATGACCCTTTTCACCTTTCAATCTTTTCTTCAGCCTTTTAGCTTTCTGAATTTTACCCTGGTGGCTTTGGCTTTGCTTTTTTTGCTCATGCCTTTTCGCCCCCTCGATAGGACTTAGCTCTGGTGAGATCCTCTCTTTTGGTGGTAGACTTAGGTCCTTTCAGTATGATCTAAAATTCTTGACCAGAGCCTAAAGTTTGTACATCATATTGGAGTGCATGGAAGGTTTTATATGTATAGCACTTTGAACTCACCGGATCTGTGAAGCTTTCACCCGTACCCCTGGCAGCCTCTGAGAACCTCTATCCGATACTGTCGGGACCCCAGCGCTTCCTGGCTAACCCTAAACCACCTGTATGTTAAAGTGGATGTAAATATGGGTAATTTTACGGTAATCGAAGAATTCGCTAGTAAGCACTGGCTGCAGTTTGTCTTCAGTGTTTCGCACTGTCAGGAAAAAAATGTCTCTCAGATTTCAGTCACCCAGATGTTGTTGATCCAAGATGTTTTGGAAGTCTGGGTTTTTAATATGTGATCTGAAACCCTGGAATGCTTGGCAAACGTCATCTGTTTTAGCTACATCTCAAATAATTTAAAAAGTTAACATTTATTGAGTTTTGAGATGTTTCCGCTTTCCCAAGTGTGTGGCTGTGATAGTGGTCAGAGCAAACAGAGAGTGACATTTTTTAGCAGCGGCCCCATGTAAGAAAGGAACTACACAAAGAAGCAAATGCTTTAGAAGAAAATGGTGGAGGTGGAGTCCAGAGATAAAACCTGTAAAGTCATATAGTTCTCAAAAAGAATTCATTTGTAAAGGGAAACAGCATGTTTTGAACACGAAGAAGTGTGAATTAGCATTACGTAATTAGTCAGTGTCTTGTCAGCAAAAGTCTTCTGCAATTTCAGCTAAAATGGTAGAAATTTTTCTCACAGATTCATCTTTCTCTTCTAACAAACATTTATTCTAAAGGCCATATCACAGAGACAATAAAAATTTTCTAAGTGATGAGAATACTGATTAAGTCTAAACATAACATAAGTTTGCAGAGATACTAGTATAGTTAAGTTCCTTGCAAAAAATGACCAGGTTCCATGCAATTACCACATAGAGTGATCCAAAATAGCACTGTCAGGAGCAATATTTCTCTCTCCTATAAAAAAAGAACAAAAAATATTTTAACAATGCTTAAGATTTTAGAATATACATTGACTGTTCTTTGTAGAAAATTTATTTTATTTTACGTAAATATGATGAAATATTGCCTAGAATTCCTAATGAAATTTCAAAGGAAATATCAGTTACAAAAAGTTAATAAGTTGTACTGATATATAACTTACAATACTAGAGCTGTAGTGATAGTCCAGTAGTTGGGCATTTGCCTTGCATGCAGCGGACCTGGTTCGATCCCGCATCCCATATGATCTCCCAAGCACTGCCAGGACTCGTTCTCAGTGCAGAGTCAGGAGTAACCCCTGAGCATTGCCGGGTGTGAACCCCAAAAAGCAAAAATAAAAGAAAAACCCCACAACTGTGGAGTAGTTTGTTAAGTTCAAGAAAGGAACAGAGGTTTTCTAAGAAAAATGTCACATGTAGCTTTTGGGGAACATGAGGGGAGACCCGGTATGGGCACTCTGGGCTCTGTCAATCTGAGGAGCTTATTGATAGAGATGATTTGGACTTTACCTATGTATAAATCGTGGCGAAGCACATGATTAATATGCCACCTAGACGTAGCAGCTTGAGCAAAGGGAAAAGAGCAGAAGTTGGACAATGGTGTTTAGCAACCAGGCAGATGAAAAATATCTTCTGCTCTACTAATCTGATGAAGAAAACTAGCCTCTTGGGGAAGAGATGGTTCAGGTATTCAATGACATTAGATGAATTAGATGTAGGCAGGGAAGAATGAAGGGGAGAGATTTCTGAACCTATTCCTTCCTTTGCCTGGGTTCACCGCCGCCCCACCTGCCCTGCCTGCCCCAAATCATTTCAGTTCTGCCATTTTAAATTAAATCCAAAGTCCTAAGATGTGAGAACTCCCCTATACCCCCAGGGGTGGAGAAAGGCGCTTCAGGATTCTCCATAGTGGTGCACCTAAAATGAGCCATGGAGGATGGGGAGAGGGAGGAAAAGAAAAAGGATTCCATCAATATCCTGAAGAGTGGAGGGTTCACTTGTCTGATCAGAAAGGATTCTAACCGCCAAGCCTAAGTGTCTATTTTTAATGTTTCTCCTTTTAAAGCTAAGGTGTCAGCTTATTATCAGAAATGGTTTCTATCAGTCTACAGGTATGTGCTTTATGTGCTTGCAGACTACAAGTATGTGCTTTATATGCTTGCAGACTACAAGTATATGCTTGTAGACTGTATGGTAAAATAAAGCAAAAACTCTGACTTCTCACGATGTTCTGAGATCAGCTCTGACCCCACAGCACTGGCATTTAAAACTCATTTATCTTTGACTGGATTCTGATTCTTAAACACTAGTGGGTCTCAAGTTCCCAAATCAGAGCCTCTGATGTGCTCTGCAGGAAACATATCAATTGACAAACTCTCTACATTTATTTTGCTTTTTTAGGTCACACCCAGCGTGCTACAGAGAGTTACTCCTGGCTCTACACTCAGGAATTACTCCTGGCGGTGCTTGGGGACCATATGGGATGCCCTACCCACTGGGCCATCGCCTGGCCCTCTCTCTACTTTCTAATGTTTTATTTTTATGTTCTTTAAATCCTTTTGTTCCTTTCTGGAGTCATGCCATTTGGCCACAATTTGGGTTTTGACAAAAAAACACTTCTGTTTGATACCAGTGCCAGAAGAGATGGTCATGAAGTAGATGGACATGAAGTAGATGGTCATGAAGTAGATGGACATTAAGTAGATGGGCATCAAGCAGATGGGCAGGAAGTAGATGGACATGAAGTAGATGGACATGAAGTAGATGGCCAAGTGAGCAATCAGGCTTAGCTTTGAGCTTTTGAAAGCAGGCTGGGAATATTTCAAGGTAAATCAACCCTTTTACACACACACACACACACACACAGATTAACCCTCTTAGCATATTTCCTGACCTTAAGAGAAACTCTCTTTTGTTCTCCTCTAGAAATGTGTCTTTTACAACCCTGTAATAGATCCCTTCCAGCTTCAACTAGCTAGAGCCAATTTTAGTCTCTGCAACTACATTTTACTGAATTCAGCACCACAACATTTACATTGTGAAGAGAATTGATCTGTATCTATTAATCGAGCTATCCACTAGCTAGTGAAGAGGTAACACAAATAAGGTAAAAAATAAATTGTGTTTGTGGGAATTTGGGGGAGGGCTTTTTAGTTTTGTTTTGGGGCTGCACCTGGCGGTTATCAGGGGTTACTTCTGGCTATACAATCAGGAATTACTCCTGGTGGTCCTGGGAAAAGCAACTAGGATTCTGGAATGGAACCTAGGTCAGCCATGTGCTAGGCAAACAAGCCCTGCCCTCTCTTATTATGGTTCTGCCCTACTTTTGTGCATTTTTTTCTGACCCTCCAATACTCTACCCTGTGTCCTTTGCTGACAGTAATATCCTGCTTATTGAGAATCCACTGTCTCCACTAGCATCTCTGCAACCTTATGTTGTGGCTTAAGACTTAATCAGTGTTCAATCCCTTAGGATTTTTATTGTTTCTGTGATATGTCCTTAAAAAATGTTTGTTACAGAGAGCAAAAGATAAATCTATGAAAAAAATTTCTGCCCCTCGAGGTGTTGCAGATGTGGATGCAGTGCCCAGGTGCTTTGGTAGGTGGCAGACAGGGAGACAGACTTGTCTACACTCCAGGGCTCTGCCCTATGGGTTCTGGGTGGTTGATGGTCCGACATAGAAAAAGACTGGGCCCCTGGGATGAATCCAGAGCCACAGTAGAGCCTGGCAAGCTATCCGTGGTGTATTCGGTAAGCTGAAACCAGTAATAATAATGGACCTCATTCCCAATGAATGGAGATGTTACTGGTGCCCACTCGAGCAAATTGATGAACAATGGGAAGACAAGTAATAAAAGTGATTGTCTCCACTCAGTCTGGGTGAACCTGGGGACAAAGAACATTTTATTTTTTGAGGCACTATAAAGATTCAGGAATCAGCTCATGATCCCAGAGGACTAATGAGGGTAATTTCTTGCGAAGTTTGGTTGAGCTTCAAAGAAAGGAGTTGTTTTTTTTTTTTTGTCACGAAGTATAGGGATACTGCTAGTCCATAATCTGTAAGAGAAGGAAGAGGGAGAGAGATACAGAGATAGACAGAGAGAGACACACACACAGAGATAGAGAAATGAAAATTACCTGCCATAGAGGCAGGCTGGGGTAGGAGAGAATCAGGGGACATTGGTGGTGGGAAATGGGCACTAGTGGAGGGATGGGAGCTGGAACACTGTATGACTGAAACCCAAATATGAACACTTTTTTGTAACTGTATATCTCATAGTGGTATTATAAAAAATAAAATATATATGCCCAATGCACACACACACACACACACACACACAAAACCCTTGCTAATGGACACCACACTTGCTGGAGGATGAAATCAGCAAAGAAGATTGTTTCAGGAAATAAAAAGTTTCAGAGACTAGAAAGGGTCAGGGCTATAACCTTGGAAATTCTAGAACTGGTCACACTGAAGAGTGCTTTGCAGTTCCAAGTTAATTGTTTGCTAATGTGTTTGAGTCACGTTTTAGTCACTAGATTTGGAAACTTCAACTTGATGCAGTGATATTTAAATTATTCAACATGTAAATTTGGAGTCTCTTTGCTATAAACGGATTAAATATGTCATTTTATTGCATTTACATAAAATTCTATTGGAAATATTTGGTTATTCACCTTAGGGATTGCACATAAAGACTGATTGCAGGGATAGAGGAGATTCCTTCTTTGAGCTGGTCACTGTTATTTATTTTCATAATCCAGTGACAAATTTCCTTATCACCATTAGACCTAAGGATGATGACTGTACCCAAGTACTGATTATATCAAACGGCTGCAACAGCTGAAAAACGGTAGCACCTGAATGAAGGCTGTTTATTCATGTTGTCACTTAACTTTTGGGTCACATTTAAAATGAACTTAAGGTAAAAGTGTTAAGCAATTTAGATAATACATATATTTTCACAAATATGTAATCCAATATATAAACTTACTGTATAAAGTTAGAAGCAGTTATATATACAAAGGGAAAAAGATCAAAAAAAGAGAATATGAAATCAATATATTATTAGATGTTGTTTGGGTTATAAGGAAATTTTGCTTATTTAAAATCTTTTATTATCTAGATTTTCCATTGAAAGAAAATAACAGCTATGTTTCAGGAGATTTTTAAAGTTTTTGTTAGAGTGGATATTGCAACTTGATAATAAACAATTTCATAAAAACATATAAACAGCCATAGTTCTTCACTCTTGCTTTCTCAAAGGATACAAAAGACTAGAATGGGGTCATAGAATCAATGTGAAATATAGGGTATTTCAATTCAAGATTCAAGTTGACTTTTTTAAGTGTTGTTCAAGTCAAATGCCACCCTATGGCAATTGCTTCCAGCTGTCAAGAGTGAGTTTGTAAAGTGAGAGGGCATTACAATACTGAAACACTGACTTAATTTTCTTTAAACCTAGAAGATAAATCACCAAGCGTATGAGTGTACCAAAATAATACCAGTAAAAATAAGCAAGGGATAACAATAATAAACAATAAGTACTCTTCCCCCCATCTTTATGGGAATCTGAATGGAACAATAATTAAAGCATATGTGTAAACTTTAAAGGCGAATTACCAATAATTTCCCATGTTAATCTTGATTGGACATTTTGCCATCTTAGACATATGGTGTGTGAGTTTTTCTTAAACTTGTTTTGAAAATAGAATAGAAATACAGAAAGCATTGTTGCATTTCACAGCTGAGGAAAGTTCTGACAACTTTATTCATTTGATAGTCACTTTAGTGGGGTCCCACTGGAACTAATGTGTGTCAATGAAAATAAATCAGAAAAACAGTAGCACTCTTATGTAGTCAAACATTAGCTATATCTCCTCACTTGCAAATTCTTCAGCTCAAAAAAAATGAAATTATAGTAAATATTATATATATAATTTAATTTTTTGGGTGTCACACTGGACTATGTCCGGGTTACTCCTGGTGGTGGTCAGGGGACCGTGTGTGCGAGGGGATTGAACCTGGTTGACCGTGTGCAAGGCAAATGCCCTACCCGCTGTGTTATTACTCTGGTCCCTGAAACGATATTTTGAAACAAGTGCACATCTATCCAAGTATCTCCCAGAATCCAGTGGTCTCAGATTGCATCGGAAAGTAAAAAAGTTCATTGCTAAACGTAGAGGCTTATTTCCCATTTGTCATTTCTGTTTGTAATTCTTGTCATCTTTGTTTATGCTTTGACTAAAAAAACGGACGAGTCATATTTATTAGAACAGGTTTCAGTAAACATTATGCATTATGGTGAGCCAAGAGTGATTTATTGACAATTTGTCACTTGTATTTATGAAAATGTAGACCCTGTGCTCTGGAGCTGATAAATCATATTCTCCAGCTTGAATGAGTGTGTTTTGTGCCCTCCTTGCCTTTTTGTAGCCACACGAGTGCCCCTTCCAACGTCTGTTCCAGTGATCATGCACTTGCTAATACAAAAGCAGGAAAAAGAGAGACCTCAGCTGTGGGGCATTTATATTTTTGCTTCAATATGTTTTCAATTTAATTCTCAACTTGCAGAAACAATAAATTGATAAGATATAATTAGAGGTGAGATTGCAACTTAATGAGGCCAGAAAAGTGGCAAGAATGTAAATGGTACATCTAGGCTATGAGGAAGTTTCTTTTTTTAACTTTATTATGTACCAGATGTAAAGAACTTTCACTCAGTTTTCAGATGCAGGAGGCAGTTAGTCCTTGGCTGCTAAGGAAGCTGGAAGGTCCAGGCTTCGCTTTGATCTGTTTGTTCAGGCCCCTGATGTTTAGGGATGACATTTGGCAAATCTCACAGGCTGCAGGCAAGTACGGTATGAGGTCCTGGAGATGGACGTGATGTCCTCACTTATTCACCAGACAGCCTCGCCAATGGCAGGCTGGCCCAGTCTTGGTAATGTGTGTTTATCTCCCATGGTGATGTCACCAGAATGCGGCAAATCTAATATTCATGCTCTAACAGAGTTGTTGGTGCTCTTTCTTCCTAAAAAATCGGCCCTGTATCACCTCTTGCAGCTGCTTCCTCTAGATATTGGCCAGCCCTTAGTGTTTCTTTTCTCTGAAACAGGGCTTGAGGTGGAGAACAAAGAATCTACCTATCTGGCTGCACCTCCTTTTCTGTTTTTGTTTTCATTCACAAAAAGTCAAATTACAATGTGTGTTTTTTCCACAATGTGATCTGTGACCATATTCCTTTACCCCAGTGAGTCAAGACTTCTGGGTGTAAAATGTTTACAGCAGTGAAAAGATGCCTATTTATTTTTGTAGAGAAATCAGAGATACAGTGAGTTTTAAGCACACTTTAGATAGAAGTGTTTTCCCCTTATGTGCAACGATTGACGTCTAAGGAATTAAATGCTTGAAAATTGATGAACATTCCATATAAAGATCCATAAAATCACAGCATCTGTATATTCTATTAATAGCTCACATTTTGGTGATACAGTAATTTATCACATTATCCAAGAATATTTGTGGCAGTATTTGCTCATAACTTTTTAATGTAATCTGAAATAAATATAAGATTGTATCATTATATGCTGCTATTTCTTACCTAGGAAGAGTTTTTGACTGTTCTTCTCCAGTAGCTCATAGTGGACAAGATCACCTTTTAAAATGCTAGCAAGCCAGTTTCTTGGTATATTTCATTGTTCTAAAATTTATTTGTATGTTTGTTTTTGGGCTACACTTGCCTGTGCCTAGATCTAATACTGGCTCTCTACTCTGCCATCCTCCTGGTGGAGCTTGGGACTTATATGGTGTTGGAATTGCATCTTGGGGACTGTGTGCAAGACAAACCCAGGCCTTCAAGTTAGGGAGGCACGCCATCTACAACTGAGTTACAGGCCTAGCCCAGTCTGTTATCTGTTAATCCTTTTAAAAATGTCAAATATGGCTTACTGAAGAATAGTTCTTTTATCTGGAAAAGAAAATCACTAACAACTTCTATTGTTTTTTATTTTTCTAACTGATTAATTTTTGGCTTTTTTATTGGGTCACACCCAGCATTGCTAAGGGGTTACTCCTGTTTATGTGCATTCAGGCAATGCTCAGGGGAACATATGGGATGCTGGGGATCGAACCTGCATCAGCCACATGCAAGGCAAATGCCCTACCTGCTGAATTATCACTCAGCAGAGCCCCGCAAAAAAGCCAGACGACCCCCCACTTCATGAGGGCCTCCATTTTCCACATCTGGACTTCCCTCATCAGAACTCCACCCAGCAGACCAGTCTATCACAGCCCGGCTCAAGCAGCCACATGGTTCATCAATAAAGGCTGGATTTAGAGATGACTACAAGAGTATGCTACCCACACGGCAGAGCCTGGCAAGCTACCCATGTCGATTTCATATGCCAAATACCAGTAACAATTATAGACCTCATTCCCATGACCTGATGGAATGGATTGAGGCTCTTTATGTTCCTGGAGCAAGCAGGTGCCCTTGGGCTCTACTTGCATGAGACAGGACATATGGAGATGTCACGGTGCCCGCTCGAGCAAATCGATGATGAACGGAAGACAATGATACAGTGATACAGTGATCCAAGTTTAAAGAATTTCTTTTCGAGTCAATGGCAAATATTTAATGGAAAGTTGGAAAGACAAACAATTAGCTATTAATGCAATTTCTTCTACTCTGTTTCTTGGGGTAGTCTTTATCTTTATAACAGAGAATCACTGATCAGATTTAAAATATGTAACTGCCTGAGTAAAGATAATTGCAAGCTTATTAACTGAAGAACACACAACTTCTTTTTCACCATGATATTGCATCTTTGTCTATATTTGATATAGAAATAATTTTGCACCAATTTATATGACATTATATTATCTTCCAACTTTAAAGAGTGAAACACCATATGTGTCTTGACTCCTCTGAGATGTACGTCACTAATCATGCATCCAAAACATTGTAGACTTTTCAGTCACTACCAAATTTCTTCATTTTTGCTAGATTTGCACAGTCTAGATTCAGGGATTTGTGACTTTAACGTGACTTAAAAGATAAGGACCTTTTGTTATTGGCATTTGATTCTAATTGTGTAGAAAACTTTCATGCAGCCATCTCAAATGCAAATTCTCACATAGCTTAGCACTGGTGCTATAAAATTATCAATATTCTCACTTTATAAATTAGCATTTGGAGATTTAATAGAAATGGACTCGGGTCACTTTATAAATAGGCAAGAAAGTAGTTTTATGTTAATTGTTTTGGCTAAAGCAAAAAAGTAAAAATTAAGATTTGCAAAATAAAAAATATTCCAAGTTATAAATAATTAAAAAAGATAGGAGGTAAAATGTGTAACTTTAAGTAATTATCTTTAATTCTTCTGATTTTCTATTTTGTGTGCTCGCTTTGGCAGCATATATACTAAAATTGATTTTATATTTTGTTATCTTTCTGCACTAGATGGATAGTCCTCTGACTTGAGGAATAAATCTTTGTTCCATCATTTGTAGAGATTGAAGGGTTATAACATTTCTTGATTTGCTTTAACTATAAACAATTCTACTATGAGTGACTTTGTAAATAACAGTGTTCTAATAAAATTAAAAGCACCACTAATGTTCACAGGTGTCATCTTTTTTTTCTTCTTGGGTCACACCCAGCGCCACTCAAGGTTTACTCCCTGGCTCTTTGCTCAGGAATTTCTCCTGGCAGTGCTCTGGGGACCATATGGGATGCCGGGATCGAACTTGCATTGGCCATGTACAAGGCAAATGTTCCAGCCCTTAGGTTCATCTTATTTTTACAGAATGGGAATGAAATACACTATTTTACTTTGCACTTACTATTCTGTTTTCAGAGTGTATATATTTTCTAAAGGCTCTGTTGGTTTTCTAAACTTTGTATAGTGAAGCAGTTCTTATTTAGGAATGAATGCTGAGTGTGGTAATAGCAGGACTAGATTATGAAAATCTAGAGCTACAGATCACATCTTTCTCTTCCTAACAAATTAAGTTGGATATGGGTCTAGGTATGTTTATGTATTTGTGCTTTTTCTTAGGTCATGTGAGAAGTTACATCCATAACTGATTTCTATAGAATCTCTAATGGTTTCTTTCCTAAGGATGTCCTTGGACTGTGTAATTTAAACTCTGAAAAATAATTCCCCGTCATTGCTCTTTGGTCTAAGTTGATATTTGTATAAATGTCTATCAAGATGTATGTGAATTCCTACATCTCCCATCCCCACCCCAAGAATGCATTAAGAATTACTTCCTGCAATGTTCCATTGAAGTTATAGGCCAATCTTGGGGTGAGAGAGAGACAGACTGACAACCAGAGACAGAGTCAGAGACAGAACATCAGAAAGAAGTTCTCAAACATTGTATCAAATGGAAAGAAGCACAAGGTTAGGTCAAACCCATGGTCCCAGCATCTAAGGCAGTTGACTTTAGTATGGTCACATGAAAGTAGCACTCTCTAGATTTCCGCTACTGTAGAAGCCAGGGCAATACTTGTCTGTTTTGGGCTTCTTCAAACTCTTGTTTTCCCTTGAAAATGTATCTGGCTTGTTTGCCTTTATGTTTATTTGCTTGCTTCTTTCCACCTGGAGAAGCCTGTGTTCTTTTGAGCATTTGATTATCTCTCTCCCCTCACATCTTTAAAATAAGTTTATGTAAAAACTGTCTTACTTCACCAAAAAATAGGATAAGAAAGAGGAGGAGGATGATGATAAGAAGGGAGGAAGAAGGAGAAGAAGGAGGATCAGAAAAAGGAAGAAGAGGAGGAGGAAAGGAAGAAGAAAAAAGGAAGAAAAAATAAGAAAAGGAAGAAGAGGAAGAAGAAAAGGAAGAAGTTGAGAAGAATAGGAGGAGAAGAATAGGGAGAAGGAGAAGAAGTGGAAGAAGAAGAAGAAGAGGAGGAGGAGGAAGAGAAGAAAATGAAGAAAAGGAAAAAGAGGGAAGAAAAAGAAGAGGAAGAAGAGGAAGAACAAGGGGAAGAAGAGGAGGAGGAGCAAGAGGAAGAGAAGAAAGAAAGAAGGGAAAGAAAGAAAAAGAAAGAAAGAAAGAAAGAAAGAAAGAAAGGAAGGAAGACAAGAAACAAAGGAAGGAAGGAAGGAAGGAAGAAAGAAAAGAAAGAAAGAAAGAAAGGAAGGAAGGAAGAATGAAAGAAAGAAAAAAGAATTTTGTCTATTTTGGTTTGGCAATTTTATCTTCCTAGGCAAAGTATAATCGTAGCTTTATCGTATTTGCACTATCAAGTTAAGAAGTTTTTTCTTTATAGGTTAATTTTTTACTCTAATTCAAAAACAGAAGTTATGCTAGTAACTATATCTTGTGCTTATTAAAGCCAAAGGCACCAAACAGGGAAATATAGATTTAATAGTTTCAGTAATTGTTTGATAAAGATATTATTGTCATTCTTCCATCTATATACAAGGAGAGAGAGAGAGAGAGAGAGAGAGAGAGAGAGAGAGAGAGAGAGAGTTGAAAATCTTCCCCAGGTTAAAAATAATCAATAATGAGTATCCGGGGACCCCTGAGAACCTCTCTTTCTGACATACACAGTCTGTTTGCTGCAATGTCCAATTGGTTTCAGCAGGCTTTGGGACTGTGGTGAGCTATCATCCCCACAATTATGGGGATTTACTTGGCAGCAGGCATTTTTTGCAGGTCCCTAATCAGTTGACTTTAAATAAGTCAGAGAGGTGGTTTTTATATGTGAGCTTGACTTAGTCAGAAGATCCCTTAGAGGGGCTGGGCCCTCTAGGAGGGAAAGGATGGAAACTGTGAGATTCAGGAAATCACTTAGCAGGGACTTGGTGATTGCCTCTATAGTTTGAGAACACTCCCGACAAGAGCCAGCCAGAGAGAAGCTGGCTCAGACAAGCAGGAAGGAAGAGAGAACTGCCGACAAATGAGTCAGGATGAAGACCCCGAGCTGTGGGCCAGGCCATTGCTGGCTGGTGCAGCACCTGAACATCCCGGAGTGTTTCCCCCAAACCACAAATAAACAAGATAAATGTTTAAGTATATTGCCGTCAAGATTGTAACTTTGTTTTGCACAACTCTAGACTCTTTGTTTTTATTTTTCACACGCACACTTACTGTTTTACTCTATTTTCACACCCCTTCTCTTCAGAGTCCCTGTTCTTCATGGCTGTGACATTAAGATTAAAGGTTGACAAAACAGTATTTAAAGTCAACATGCTAAGCTGTAAATTTTGGTAGTAACCTAAGGAAATTAGTAGGAGTTGGCACTTACCTGGCAAAGACTGATGTAATAAAGAAGACTAGGGCAGGAGATTTCACCCACATCTCTTTCCCTGGTGTCAATTATATAGTGCCAATATCAGCATTAATATCTTATGGGTAAGTCATTTGTATGTGACTTGTGTGTAAAGAAGATCTGGTGTGAGCTCAGCTTTAGCTTTTCATTGGACATCATGTTTAATTTTATCACCCTGTGTCTTTATAGAATGTGTGTTTAGGCAGATCCATTTTTACATCTTCTAGCAAAATGAATAGTCCATAAGAGAGACAGAGTTGTAATGCAAATGAGAAAGCAGAGATCTTGAAATACTTCAGCAGGACACAATTGTGCGAGACCAAAGAATAAAATCCCTTAGGGGCTTTTAGCTCTTGAGAGCAGAATAAAGCATGTGCAGGATACCTTCTCTGGATAATATGGCAGAAGGACAGGAGAGCAGGTAGGGCTGCATCAAGGCTGTCCAGGCGGAGGAGTTATGGGCAGATTACCATGTGCTCTATGGAGACATGAGAAGAGCTCACTGTTTCTGATATACCCAAGAGAAGCACAGATGTACCGAGATAGATTTCAGGTGATGTCTAGAGAATGAGCTGGGAACTTGGTGAATTAGGACCTGGAACCAACTGGGAGCGAGGAATCTTGGTAGAGATCAGTGTGAGCAGATGAGACATGCTGTCTGGCCTCTACCTGCTGGACACCTAATCTCTGGCATTTTGGACATTTGGCACAATTGGCATTTGGACAACTCTGGAGTTTAGACACAATTGTAAGAATTGGATGGTAGGTAGATTATATATAAATATAGCAATAATAATCAAATCTATATATTATAGATTTGTAATAATTGCTATATTTCTAATTATATGTACCTATATGTTTTCCTCTAGAAGGAGAGTAATTCAAAACAGAAATTATATCTTGTAGGATAGGAATAAAGAAAATTTATATCTTCCCCCAAACCTAGGTCCAGTACCAATATAGATGTAACTGTTCAAGTTCTTTAACAGTGAATTAGTATTGCCAGCATCGTCTTATTTACCATCATGATGGCATATTGGAAGTGGAACTCACAGAAGTTGAGAGCTCTCAAGGTCAAATAAAATAGTTGATAAGTACCTTACTAGAGTCTAGCCTTTTGACTGGTCTCTAATATAACTTGTGTTGGAACAATATTTATCCCTACAATGCAAAAAAACTTGATTTAATTCAGTGTTGCAGAATATTATCGCTGCTTTATATTTCTGATACCACTTAACCTAGGAATAAACTGTGGCCAGAGTAATCAGTGAACCACTGGACTTGTAAAGCCTTGAATGTTGGCTTTCTGAAGATAAATACCTAAATTCTTGATGCTACTAAGAATTGCTGAGCCATCAGCTGCCTCCTGGAGGCTTGAAGAAAGTTTTAAGGTCCATAGAACTGCCAATGTAATGTGCCCAAATATATGAGTTTTTGGTCTTTTTTTTCTTGGAGCCACAGCCAGTGGTGCTCAGGGGCTGCTCCTAGCTCTGTGCTCAGGAATTACTCCTGACATGCTCAGGAGTCCATATGGGGTGCTGGGGATAGAGTCCGGATTGGTCATATGCAAGGTAAACACTCTTCCTGCTGCACTATCGCTCTGGCTCTTATTTCTGAAGTCCATAGCAGTTGTGACTGAGCAGGAAGCAGAGATTCTAGCATCTATGTCGCAGAGCCTGGGATGTTTAAATGACATTAAGGCCCCCAAAGTAAGCTGATATTTTCCACCTCATAGAAATACCTTTGCACATTCACCTGAGGAGAAACAAAAAGTGTCTTTTCCAGCTAACTTTTATCAAGAATCCCAGCACTTTTTTTCCCCAATGGAAAGAAATGGAAAAGTATTCATACACAGATGCTTGAAGAAGGGAAGAAGAAAAGAAATTTATCATTTCAGTTCTTATAAATGTCTTTATTCCAGGAAAGTGAACTGCTGTGAGTGTACTTATGTTCCATACTTATATTCCACGTCAATTTTCTTTAGCATTAATTTTAATGCCTCTGTCCTCTTTCGAGTCCTAGTTTTTCTGCAAGATCTCTGAATGAAAAGATTTCAGCTGGAGTGGAGTTATTCCTAGGTTAGGATAAACCCTTGTGCACATGTGTTAGTTCTCTGATTTCCAGACCAGTGGAAGAGAAGCTTTGGAGAGTGTGGATATCTCTATTTTGTCACTGGAGTTACAAACATTTTGCCATAGAAGTTTCCATCCTTTCTCCTTGATTGAAGTGAACATTAAAATATTTGATCCACTCCAACATTTACTTATTGCAGTATTGTTTTATGTCGCAAGCATGGAAGCTTGTGGATAGACAGAGAACAGGTTTATACAGTTTGTATACAGAGTATATACATTTATACAGTACAATGTTTTTTCTCAAGAATTTTTTTACCACTCACAAAAAATTAGAAGTAACTCAAGGGAATTATGTGAAATGAAATAATCAGGAAGGAAAAAAGACAAGCATTGAATATTGTCACCCATCTGCAAGATATGAGAATATGAAGTCAATGAACAGATCACTTGTATCAGTGGTATCACTTGTCTTCCCATTGTTCATCAATTTGCTTGAGATGGCACCAGTAACATCTCCATACATCCTGTCACATGCTAGTGTAGCCCACGGGCATCTGCTCACTCCAGGAACATGAAGAGCTTCAAACAAATCCTTCAGGTCATGAGAATGAGCTCTACTGCCATGTGGGTGGAATAATCTTTTAGTAGCCTCCCATCTCATGCATTTATTGATGAACCACGCGGCTGCAAAGCGGTCACGTGAGAAGGGAAAGATCAGCTCTTCTGCTGGGTGCTGACGAGCTGTGGAGTCCAGATGCTGAAAATGGCGGCCCTCATTGTGTGTGGGTTCCTCTGGCTTCTTGCAAGGCTCTGCTGGGAGAGCGGGCCAGGGCTAGAATCCACCTTCCCTCCTGGGTGCCTCATGATCAGCTGGGCACAGGGAGAGCTGGTGGCAGCTCTGCCCCGTGTATCTGAGTCTCTGGATCAGGCATACCTGGACTTGTAATAGACTGCTGTAGGGTGGGACTGTGATGAGCAGGGTTTGTGTCATGAGGCGCCCAATAGGGAAGGCAGGTTCTAGCACTAGCCCGCCATCCCAGTAGAGCCTTGCAAGAAGCTAGAGGAACCCCCCCCACACACACCATGAAGGCCACCATTTTTCAACATCCGGACTCTACAGCTCGCCAGTTTCACCTAGCAGAAGAGCTGATGAACAGATAAACACAATAAAAAAGATAAACCTGTGAACTCTGATAATAGAACTAAGGTTACCTGAGAGAAAAGGGATTGGGGAAGAGAAATATGAGAGATATGGATGAGAAGAGAGAGGGATGTGAAAATACAAATAAATAAAACCAAAGTTCATTTCCTTGCATCACAAATAAATTAATATTTGAAAACAGCAAGCCCCGTATTAGTTCCGAATATTAGGGCACTTTATTGGCCTTCAGTTGCTCTGGAGTCAGTTCGTTTCTCATTCCCTTGACGTCTCCCAATGCTAAGTGCCCAGTGACAGCCTGTAGAGGTTTCACCGTAATCCACCTTTATCCATTAACAGACACTCAATCACTAAAGTGCTTACTAGACTAAACATATTTATCCAACCAAATCACACTTTACAATGCAAATCTGCCAATCAGACCCCAGCTATTAACGAGAAACTGCTTGAAGGGGATTTTGGTGTTTGTGCTGTGAAGAGCCTGCTTACCTCCAACAAACCACTAAACCAAATTAACATAGCTGTATCCTCATAAAAGAAACCAGATATCCTGTTGTGAAAAGAGAAGGCTTGGTGGGGCAGGTCTCTTTGATGGCTAACCATGGGGCGGACAGGGCTTCAGACTTCAAATCTGGCTACCACAAAGTCATTACAAACCTCCAGCATCAGGCTTTTGATAACTTTAAAAGCAAAATAAAAACGTAGCATTGGAGTAACTCGGTAAGTTGTCAACTTGCTCTGTTACTAATATAATTGCAATAAGTGCTGTAATTGTTGGATAAGGCTCCTTAATTCTAATTGCGCCTTCATGTTGTAAAAGTGCTTGCATTAGCCAAAAAATAAAATCCAAGAGACACAAATGTGGTAGTAATAATAATTCTTTTTACTGGCCTGGCAGAGGGGAAGAGAACAAAGCGTTACAAACTTCAAAGTTTTGAACTTAAAAAAAATCAGAATTGGAAAAAGTCATATACTCTCTGTGCCTTTATTGAGCAATGCTTACGAAGTGCCATCACCAAAAAGTGAGGTTTTACAAAATAGTTTTTCCTAGTCTACAGGCAAGTTACACCAACCCTGTTGCCATCCTAATTTAAGATTTCTGTCACAAACGACATAATGCAGCCCTGTATATCCTCACTCAGGACTCCCGATCGCCTCAGAGTTATTGGCATTATACCTCCCTTAAATACCAATATTTTTAAGGCAGCTTTGACCCTTGGTAGGGTTTGAGGTAATTTTTTTCACCCCACTTAACTTGGAGGAGAAGAAAGGCAGAATTTACTTCAAGTTAAGCTATAGACACAAAGTAAATAGCAATTCATGAAATAATAGGCCATTATATGGCATAGAAAAAGAACGCTACTGTATCTCAACTCCACACTAATGGTACTAAAATGAAATATGAATTTCCGGTCATTACTGTTTATCAAAAATAATGAGCACTTTCTTATTTTAGGAGACTTTATAGGCACTTCTGGGGGAAAAATATTATGTGTGGCTAGAATAAGTTTCATTTTGGACATACCTCTTACTCTGAAAAAATTTCCAATGTGAATAAACCACAATACTAAACTTTCCCAAAAATCAGCTGAGCAAAAACTTCAGGCCAAAGGAGAAATTAAATTGCTGTACACAGAAAGGTCAGGAACTTTCTGAACACATTTTAGAAGCATAGTTATAAACAAACATATAGAAATACATTGCTGAAATCTGAAAATTAATAAAATTTCTTAAATCTAAGTGCACTTAAGCTATTACTCATGTCTTATGGTATAGGAATGAGTTGCTAGTGAATGGTAATATTTTTTGGTGAAATGTTTTACTGTATAAACTTGATAATATGTGATTAACATATGCAAAATACTAATAACATTAACATCTTATAGTTACATAAATATCCCTTTTATAGTAATCTAAAAACTGATATTCTAATGATACTTCCTGTGTTGTTTATGAAAATAATCTGGAACTTAATCTAAACATATTGCATATTGTTTCATGAGCAGCATTAAGTACAAAAGATATTTAGTAAAATCATTTTGAATAAGAACATTGGAGAGTTTAGGCATTTTGCCTTAAATCCTTTCTTTTTTAACCACATTACTAAAGAGAGCAATATTAATATTTATAATGTTCATGCTTTTTCTTGCCTAAACATTTCTAATTTTATTTTTAATAAGAATACAAAACATTTGCTACATTATGTCAGATTTTGAAGATACAATTCTCTAATGAAATGAACTACCTAATAAAAGTATGGATAAAGCAGAAATGTGTATTGATATGAACAGTGTGTTGGAGAGCTAGCAGAAGAAATATTTAGAGGCACTCATGATAGAGAAGTATCAAGAATTTTAGGAAATGTGTATGAAACATATAATCATCTCTGCCACATATTTATAAAGGAAAACAAGAGAATATACAGAGAAAAGTTAGCACTGAACTATTCATGCTTTTGAGAATGACTATCATTTGTATTTCTTTTTTTTCCAGCTTGTAATCTACTTTTATTCAATTATATTTATATTTGACATATACAGGAAACAAACCAGGGTGATCATAGTTACCACATTGAATTCTAAGAATCCCATGTAGGTTCAGTTATTTAAAAAATTAAACTCTGTGATTTATAAAATACAAAGTTTTTTGCAATACAGTTTTTAGATTCACGTTCAACACCAATCCCACCGCCAGTATGCTCTCACCACCAAAGACCCTCATGTAACACCCACCATGTGTGCTCTCTTTTTATTTTTTTTTATTATACCATCATGAGATATACAATTTCAAAGATGTTCATGTTTGGGTTTCAGTCCTACAGTGTTCCAGCACCCATCCCTCCACCAGTGTCCATTTCACACCACCAATGTCCCATGATTTCGCCCCTCCCCCAGCCTGCCTCTATGGTAGGCAATTTTTACTCTCTCTCTCTCTCTCTTTCTCTCGCTCTTCCTTCTCTTACATATTGTGCCTTGCAATACATACACTTAAAGGTTATCATGTATATCCTTTTGCCAACTTCAATGCTCAGTTCTATGCTGTTATTATCATTTATAATAATTATTAGTGCACTGTTTTTTTCTGTATTATCTAACCTCTGACTCCCACGCATTTTGCAATAGATTCTACACACTGACAAGACCTCCTGATCCATGTTTTGTTTGGCCTTGGATATTGATATCATGCTTTTTTTTATATCCCACAAATAAATGCAGTCATTCTATATCTGTCCTTTTCCCTCTGGCTAATTTCACTCAGCATGATCCTCTCCATGTCCATCCATTTATAGGCAAATTTCATAACTTTGTTTTTCCTAACAGCTACATAGTATTCCATTGTGTAGATGTACTAAAGTTTCTTTATCCAATCATCAGTTCTCGGGCACTCTAGTTGTTTCCAGATTCTGGCTATTGTGATACGTGCTGATATGAAAATAAAAGTGCAAGTCATGTTTCTGCTGTATGATTTTGACCTCCCAGGGTATATTTTCAGGAGTGGTATGGCTGTGTAAAATGGGAGCTCAATTTTTAGTTTGTGGAGGAATGTTCATATTGTTTTCCAAAAAAGGCTGTACCAGTCAACATTCCCACCAACAATGGATGAGAGTCCCTTTCTCCCATATCCATGCCAGCACTTGTTGTTCTTGCCCCTTTTGGATATGTGCCAGTCTCTGTGGTGTGAGATGATATCTCATTGTTGTTTTGATTTGCATCTCTCTGATGATTAATGATGATGAGAATTTTATCATCTTTTGGCCATTCGAATTTCTTCCTTGTCAAAGTTTCTGTTCATCTCTTCTCCCCCATTTTTTTGATGGGGTTGGCTGTTTTCTTCTTGTAAAGTTCTACCAGTGCCTGATATATCCTGGATATCAACCCCCTTATCAGATGGGTATTGGGTGAATATTCTTTCCCATTCTGTAGACTGTCTTTGTATCTTGGTCACTGTTTCTTTTGAGGTGAAGACGCTTTTAAGTTTCATGTAGACCCATATGTTTATCTTTGCTTCTAGTTGCTTTGTTAATAGTGTTTCATCTTTGAAGATGTCTTTAGCTTCAATGTCATGGAGGATTTTTCCTATATTTTTTTGATGTACTTTATGGATTCAGGTCTGATATTGAGATCTTTGATCCATTTGATCTGATTTTTTGTGCATGGTCTTAGACATAAGTCCAAATTCACTTTTTTTCACCTGTAGCTGTCCAATACCATTTGTTGAAGAGGCTTTCCTTGCTCCATTTTGTACTTTTTTGCTCCTTTATCAAAGATTAAATGATCATGTGTTTGAGGATGGGTCAACTATATTCCATAGGTCTACAGATCTGTTTTTATTACAATACCATGCTGTTTTAATTACTATTGCTTTGTAGTACAGTTTGAAGTTGGGAAAGGTAATGCCTCCCGTCTTCTTTTTATCCAAAGATTGCATTAGCTTTCTGTGTAGTTTATTATTCTATACAAATTTCAGGAGTGTTTGGTCAATTTCTTTGATGAATGTCATGGTATCCTTCTAGAGACCACATTGTATCTGTATAAAGCTCTAGGGAGTATGATCATTTTGACAATGTTGATTCTCCCAATTCACGAGCAGGCAATGTGTTTCCATTTCCTCAAGTCCTCTTTTATTTCTTGAAGCAGTGTTTTGTAATTTTCTTTGTACAGGTCTTTTACACCCTTAGTTAAGCTGATTCCTAGGTATTTGAGTTTCTGTGGCACAATGGTGAATGGGATCATTTTCTTTATATCCCTTTCTTCTCTTTCATTTTTTATATATAGGAAAGCCACTAATTTTTTGAGAATTGATTTTGTACCCTGTCACTCTACTATAGCTTTCTATTGTTTCCAGGAGCTTTTTGGTAGAGACTTAAGGGTTCTCTAGTTATAATATCATGTCATCTGCAAATAGTGATGGCTTGACTTCTTCCCTTGCCTATCCAGAGGCCCTTAATGTCCTTTTTTTCTCTGATTGATATGGCAAGTACTTCCTAACCATATTGCTTAGATGTGGTGAGAGTGGACCTGCCCCCAATCTTAAGGGGAAGGCTTTCAGTTTTTCTCCATTGAGAATGATACTTGCTGTGGGCTTTTGGTAGATGACTTTGACTATACTGAGGAAGGTTCCTTCAATTCACATTTTATGAAGGGTTTTCATCATGAACGGGTGTTGGATATTGTCAAATGCTTTCTCTGTGTGTCTATTGATATGATCATATGGTTTTTATTTTTTCTCTTATTGATATGATGTATTATGTTGATTGACTTGTGAATGTTGAACCTTCCTTGCATTCTCAGGATGAATCCTACTTGGTCATGAGGTATAATATTTTGATTAGTCTTTTGGTCCTGTTTGCTAGTATTTTGTTGAAGATATTAGCAACTGTGTTCATCAGGGCGATTGGTCTTTAATTTTCTTTTTTTGTTATCTCTGCCTGCTTTGGGTTTCAGGGTGATATGTGCTTCATAGAAGCTATTTGGGGAGTGTTTCTCTTTCTTCAATTTTCTGGAAGAGCTTAAAAAGGATTGGCAGCAGGTCCTCCTTGAAGGTTTGGAAGAATTCACTAGTGAATCAGTCTGGTCCTGGGATTTTGTATTTGGGCAGACTTTTTATTACTGTTTCAATTTTCTTGATGGTGATGTGTATTGCAGGTCTTTGTTTCAGCCGGGGAAGGTGATAGGACTTCACGAATTTATCCATATCTTCCAGGTTCTCATGTTTCGTGGCATACAGACTCTCAAAGTAATCTCTGGTGATCTTTTGGATCTCTGTGTTTTTTGAAATGTCCCGCTTTTCATTTCTGATTCTGTTTATTTGGATTCTCTCTTTCACTGTTCTTACAAGTCTTTCCAGCCGTTTGTTGATCTTGTTTACTTTTTTCAAAGAACCATCTCTTGGTTTCATTAATCTTTTGTATTGTTTTTTTGGTTTCTAACTCATTGATTTTCTCTCTATGTTTTAGTATTTCCTTCTTTCTGCCTGGGTTGGTCTCCTTTTGTTGGTCTTTTTTCTAATATTGAACTGGTGAGATCAGTTTATTTATGTGGGCCCTTTTTTTTCCTTGATAAATGCTTGATGAGCTATGAACTTTCCTCTTAACACTACTTTTGCTGTGTCCCACAAGTTCTGATAGTTGGTGTCTTTGTTTTCATTTGTTTAGAGGAATCTTTGGATTTCCTGCTTGATTTCTTCTATGACCCACGGGTTGTTCAGCAGTGATCTGTTTAGCTTCCATGTGTTTTATTTGACTCCCTGTTTTTGTTTGTGGTTATCTTCCATTTTCAATGCTCATGGTCTGAGAAAATAGTTGACATAATTTCTATCTTTTTTATTTTATTGAGGTATTCTTTGTGGTTCAGCATGTAGACTATCTTAGAAAATGTTCCATGTGCACTGGAGAAAAATGTGTATTTAGCTTTTTTGGGGATTAAAAGCCCTGTATATATCCATCAGCACAACTTCTTCCATTTCTTCCTTCAAGGCCAGTATTTCCTTGGTGAGTTTCAATCTTGTAGATATATCAAGAGTTGATAAAGTAGTGTTGAAATCTCCAACTACTATTGTGTTGCTGTCAATGTCTTTTTTGAAGTCTATTTTGCTGACCCCTTTTTGGAGCATATATGTTTAGGAGTGTAATTTCTTTCTGATATGCATATTCCTTAATTATTAAGAAATGTCCTTCACTCTTCCTTCTAACCTTTTCACCCCTAAGTCTATGTTGTCAGATACTAGTATGGTTACATCGGCCTTTTCGAAAGAGTTGTTTGTGTGGAGAATTGTCTTCCAGCCTTTAACTTTGAGTCTGTGTTTGCTCTGATTATTCAGATGTGTTTCTGTAGGCAGCAGAATGTTGGATTCAGTTTTTAATCCATTTTTCCACTCTTTTCTCTTACTTGGTGCATTTAGGCCATTGACATTGAGAGAGATTATTGTCATAGGATTTTGTGTCATCTTTTTTGAATAAGTTTGTTGCACTTTTAGGGTTTGTCTTCTGGTAGCCCCTTTAGTCCTTCTTTTAAAGTTGGTTTTGAGTCTATGAAGTTCTTGAGCTGTTGCTTATCCATGAAGTTGTATAACTTTCCTTCAAATCTGAATGTGATCTAGCTAGGTAAAGAATTCTTAGCGAGGCCTTCATTTCGTTGAGTATTTTCACAGTATCCTACAATTGTCTTTGGGCTCAGAGCGTTTTGTCTGAAAATCTGCTGTAAATCTTAGGGATTTTCCTTTTTATGTGATTACCTTCTTTGATCTTGGTGCTTTCAGTATTCTATCTCTATCTAAACTCTTGTCATTTTGATTAGGATGTGTTCTGGAGAATTCTTATTTGGGTTTCTTTTTAGAAAGAAAAGAAATCTGGGAGCAAGCACTCTATAGTTCTGGGAACTTCTCAGCAATTATGGCTTTGATAGTTGCTACTTCATCAAGGCTTTCTTTCTGAACTTCTGGGACTAAATGATCCTTATGTTATTCCTTTTGGCTTCATCTTGGTTAGCTTTTTGTTGTCTGTGAGTCTTTTTTTTCCATTCTGCTATTGTCTAGAAAGTCTCTGCACCTCATCTTGGAGCTCACTGAATCTGTCCTCATCAGCAGTTATTCAGCTGTGAAGGCCGTTTCTTCTATTTCTGGAATATATGCTATTCCCTTAACTGGCACTAATTATAATGACCATCAACAGTCCATAGACAGGAATAGTATTGATGAAGTCATAACTTTTCTTTTTATGGGTTGTTATGTGCAAATTTGGCTGATATCTGTTCTAGCATCCACGTTCTGAGTTTCTAGAATGTAGTGGGTTTCTACTAGTTAATCCCAAACCCCACACCACTGCATCAGGAACAATACTTATTTCAAATATTTCTCAACCACTCTTTGAGCTTGTCCTAAGCATACACTGAATAATCTGTTCTATATTGTTTGTTGGAGTAAATTATCTAAATACAGTCAATGAACATATTCTTTTGACGAAAGTCATTGGAGATTATTAAATCACACAATGGATCCTCTGGTCCATTTGAACCCACTGTATAAAAATCATCAATAAAAATATGGAGCGCCTTATAAATTTGCAAGTCATCCTTGCGCAGGGGTCATGCTTATCTTCTCTGTATTATTCCAATTTTAGTGTATTTGCTGCCGAAGCCAGCACTCATTTGCATTTTTTAATGTCATCAGTGCTTGGTATTACACAAGTAGAATCAATAAAAGGTTGTGATCTAAGGGGATGAAAGAGTTCCCAAAGAAATTGACAACAGGTTTGGAAAGGAACAAGAAGATAGCTACTCTTCTACTTGTCACTCAACGGGCAAAGTCTATAGGGAGATTTGAGAGGAAAAGGGAAGGGGTGAAGTAAGTATATACCTTGAATATTATGCACCCTGTCTTGATCCCAAGGAAAGGCAAATAGCAATACAAAATTTAATTTTTTAATTAATGTTTTTGATCATCAATTTAGAGCCAAATTTTAGATCAGGGCAGTGCCTTGAAAATGGCAGAGATTATTTGTTAATGTTCTTTTGTTGTATTCAGGACCTGTATGTTAGCTTTCACAGAGACCTGACTACATGTATTTATCCATTCTCAGTTTACACAGGCCTTTCTTTTGCAGTTTTCATATCATGGAATTGATGCGGAAATTAATTGTATAAGAATGTTGAGATATAAGGCCTTATTTTATTCTCTCTTTGTACAGAAAAAAGGGTTTGGGAAGTTGCAGGTAAATTTGTGGACTTTGACAACAAAGGGAATTCAACAACTCCAGGAGGCAGCAGTACCAGAGGAAGCTGGAAGGGGCAAAGAGAACTAGTCAGCCTCTGAAAGATGGTCAAGCACAGGTTAACTCATATGGCATCACACAGCCAAGGAACTCCAAGGACTCAGAGACCATAAGGCTATATGAGAGGAAGTAAAGACCAAATCAACAGCTGAGTAGACTGGACAATAGGGACCAATGGTCCAACATACATTGAAAAATGTGTCTCAGTGAATAATTAATATCAGAAGGCACATGGTACTCACTTTCAACATCTTGATATGGTGCATTCACCTTGAGTGGCTAATCTGAAAGATAGATTTGTCTTATGTTACCCAGACAGGTAGGTGGGTGTTCAAAAAATAAATTGCATGAAAATATGGATGGGAAAAAAATTCAGAATGTTATACTGCTTGTCAACTGTGAATTTGTAGACTGTGATTGATACTATCTATATGTTAATATTTCTAAGGCTATGAGACTTGGGTAGAAATACTAGGATTCCTTCCTTCTAAAAATATACAAACACATCCAAAAATGAGAAAATGCATGAGATATTCAGAGGGATTAACCTATTTCCTCTTTCTCCATGGACTTACATGAATACTGGCTCTGCTTCACACAGGTAAGAACTGTTACAGAATAATTTTCAGCCTAGTTACAGGCCATCAGTTAATTCTAGCCTTCCTCATTTGAGGTTGAGAACAAAAGAAAATTTTTTACCAAGCGTATTTTCACATTAAGATTTTAGTCTTGTTTTCAGCAGATGATGAAATCTACCAAGTTCCCTCTTCATGACCTGCTTTGGTAGTAAGCAAATGTCTTTTCAGAATCCTGAACAGGAATATAACAGTTTTTTTTTCTTTTGTTTTGATATCCACACTAATTGCTCCAATGATGCATGAAGATGCAGAAATACCAGAGCAGGGAAAAGCCCCAATAATGCACAGGTTCTGTATATTCAACTCTGGGCCATTCAACATTGTTTGATGACCGATAAATTATGCTAATGTCAAATTGTGGGCTCATGTTCAAAAGGTTGTCAAAAGAGATCTAGAATCATAGCAAGGGAGAGAATTCCTCCCAGCTGCCTAGATTTTATCTTTTCTTGGAAAAACTTACTTTACCTTTTATCCTTAGATTGTGGTAGAGTTTGAAAATGAAGAAAAGATAACAAGACTATAAATTGATTCTATTTATAGATACAAGTAATTTTTTTAAAATTTATTTTCTATAGATAAATAGAAACTATGTCAATATAGGCATCTAATTTTAAGAACCTACATGTATTTTGTATATATGTCTATATCTATATATCCTCTCTTTGTATATATCCTATTTATATATCAGGTATAGCTGATATCCATCTATATATCAGGTGTAGCTCTTGTATTTAATAATTATTAATAGAGGTGATAATTTTAGCTCATTAAATAAGAAGTTTTGAAATGGTTGAAACACAGAATATTCTGCTTTCATTAGAGTATTTATCTTTTATTATTCCTCAAGACATTATAAGGAATGTAATTAAAATATAAATTCTTGTTTTAGATACATTTTAAACACTCAACAGTCAAGTGTGGCTAGAGATTTTTGTTCGGTTAACACAGCTATAAAATATTTTCATTATTGCAGAAAGTCCATGGCGACATAGCAGAAGTAAAAAGTCAGAAATATTGCTGCCATGGTTTTTCATTCTTTATCTTCTGTATAAACACAAAATTTTTTCTCTTAAGAGTATGTTTACAGTAACAGCAGGGCTATCATTCCACTCATTTTCCACTTCTCACTGATTAGCTGACTGATCAATTGAACAAAAATTTCCTCCTAATTTTTATGTGATATTAAAAGAACAATTAAAACAGTGGAATAGTCTATGGCTCTGAGAGGAATGAATTCTCTATAAAAATTAAAACACTGATTACATCATTTAGCTTTAAAAATTTTTTTGAGCCTCCAAGCAGTGCTCAAGATTCCCTGGGACCCTTTTCAACTCTTCTCAGCCAACCAGGCAGAGAGTTCAGTTCTATGTATGAGCTTGCGGTTATTAGTTGGGTGCTGCAGTAATTGGAATTACTCAGGCCACCTTGATGGTGGTCTGGGACTTTCAGGTATGCACTATACTATGATCATGTACAGGAGATCATGTGGTACCAGGGATTGAACTGGGCTTGGCTGCATGTAAGGAGCACCTTAGCCCTTGTATTATCTCTCCTGCCCTAATGCATGTTTATTTTTATTCTTCAATCTTTACCTAAAGATCCCAACACACAATTATAGAAGAAAACATGATTTTGCAGCAAAATACTGATTTAAATTTAAAAGATTGAATTACCTTGGTGCTTAAAAGGAATTTTTTGAAGACACCACCATAAATATGTCTACTCAGTGTGGTGTGGTTAAAGTTTTTCCTTATATATTTTACAGTGAATAAATCCTAAGTGTTCTAGCCTGCTCACGTAAGGAACTCTGAAGTCAAAATTATTTGGAATTTTCACATCAAGTCAGATGAGGGAATCAGTTCCATTTAAAGACTAATCTTTATGCGATAATCTCTACCTCTTCCTGTGTTTATTTTTGAAATCCACTTTTACTGAAAGTTGCGAACTTCCTTACACTCAGGAAGTGAGTCAGTGTCCCCATGAAAGGAAAGGATTAAATTTTGAGTATAGAAATGCATGTCTGGGTTCTAAGTTGCACGACTCTGTGGGAAGGCAGAGAAAATATGTAAAAGAATTCTGGTTAGATCCAGAGAGTCAACTCTAATCTTCAATTGAAGATGTTGTCTTGTATAAGGATTGGAAAAATTAAATGTACTTTTTGCTTTGCTCAGGGCTTACTTCCGGCTCTCTTCTCAGGTGTCTCTCCTGGTAATACCATGTGGACCAAATCTGGTGCCAAAATATGAAATAGGGGCAGTTGCATGCAAGGCAAGAAGCTTAACAAGTGTACTATCTCTCCAGTCCCTACATTCATTCTAATTTATTTAGAATTATTTCTCCTAGAATAACTATTGAAAAGAAGTTAGAGAAAATTGCTGATCTTGTATTTCTTTTTGAAATATTTTGAAATCTAAGTTAAAGATAAAACCTCATAAGACAAGCTAATGTTGTTTGACATAGGCTACAACTGGAAATTCTTAATAGTTTAATAATAGATATTATATATCATGTCATTGATGAACAAATATTTTATGAATAACTTTTTTACTAAAGAAATGTTTTATATATTTAATCTAATAGTTAAACAATTATGGCATGTGTATATGATATATAATGGCAAAAATTAGTCTGCATATAGAACCGTAATGAACCTCGGATATTAGTATATTATTTTTCCAGACCCAACAGTTTATTTTTTAAATAGAGGACTAAATTATGGCATTTAATTATGGCATAGTATATTATTTTCCATTACTTTGATTATAATTCAGTGCTAGGTACTTGATTATAATTCAGTGCTAGGTACTTGAAAGTGAAATGAAATAGTCATTAAACATAATACATTTCTACATATTATGAGTATTTGGGTTTTTTTTCCCTTAATTTTTATTATACCACTGAGATATATCATTAACAGGATGTTTATAATTCGGTCTCTGTTGAACAGTTTTCCATCACCCATCCCTCCACCAGTGCCCCATTTGCACCACCAACATCCAAACACTCCCCCATTCAACCCCAGCCTAGCCCTAATGCAGGCACATCTAGCTCTCTGTCTCTGTCCCTGTATTTCTCTCTCTCTTCTCTTACACTTTTTGGCTTGCCACACAGATATTAACAGTTTATGACGTCTTATGTGTATATTCAATAGTGAGTTCTAGTGTGACATTATAATTCCCCATTCCCCATAACCCCCACCGTTTGTTACAACTAGAATAATCATTACAGTATACACATGTGAAAATTCCTGGGAAGGACCTTGTCCTAACTTCCTTAATTGTCTAAGACATTCTTGCAATGCTTTGCAGCTGCACACCAGCATAGCTGTGGATCTGGAGTGTCTCTCTTCTGGCTATTGGCTTTGGCTGGGAGCTCGCAGCCACACCTGCTGACATGGAGGTGGAGGAATGGGTGGAGGAGCCCAAATCCCCACTCCATGTCCTACCAGCGTGGCTCCCCCACATGTGTGAGTGAACCCTAGGAGCTAAGTTGGACACGACCATGGGCTGGCTGAGCCATTTGCAGCACTCTGGAACTCCATGGGCCACTGCACATGGGGCCAAGCCTGCACAGCTGTGGGTCTGGATTGTCTCTTTTCCGGCTGGTGGCTGTGGTGGCTGGGAGCCACCTATTGACATGGAGGTGGGGAATGGGTGGAGGAGCCCAAATCCCCACTCCAAGTCTGGCCAGGGTATCCACCCCCCCACATGCTCAGTAAGTGAACCGTAGGAGCTATGTTGGACACGGCCAGGGGCTGGCCGAGCCATTTACTACCCTCCAGTACTCCATGGGACACTCCACATGGGGCTGAGCTGCACACAGCTGAGGGTCTGGAGTGTCTCTCTTCCAGCTGTTGGCTGTGGTGGCCAGGAGCTCTCAACCATGCTGCCCTCCGGAACTTCATGGGCCACCTCATGTGTCTTTCTACATCATTATATATTATCCATCTCATTTGATTTTTACATGACTTTTATTAACTGCTATTTTATAACACAGTCAAGATTTAGGTTAGCTCCCCCCACACACACACACAAGACTACTCAACTACAGGATAGCCATAGTGAGAGACAATCCCAGAGCAGAGTGTCTGGTTCTAGAGTCTTGACTTTATATGCAAAGATTTTAAGAATGCTCAGAAAAAATCAACTTGTTCAAAGTAGGATACAGAATGGAGGGAGGATTTCAATGGAATCAGTCTTTCTTCAAATTCTGTTCATTTTCGGGTTTTCATTTGAATGAGCAGATCAGATTTCACAAAGAAAAGCTTCTAGATCATCAGAGTAAATAAAACTGGGAGTCTGTAGATGGAATTCTTGCTAGAGGAAATATTCTTTTAACTAAGTACATATTAACCTGACGTGTAGGTTTAGAAGTCAGATTTTATGCATGGCATCTTTCTTTAGGTTATGATGAGAATATTCCAAAATAATAACCTTTATGATATTGCATAAAATATATGTTTTCACTCAAGTATAAAACCTCTGAGGATCAAGAATATTTAATGGCTCATTAAATATAGGGTGTACAGTGAAGTCAAAGAGATGTGCCTGGAGCCGGAGGTTCTCTGTCCTTTTAAATATTTCTTCGATGCCTTTGAAGGCATTCCATGCCGCTCTCTTACTCCTGCGCTGCTCAGGTTTTTTAGGTCATTCATCATGTTGACTTCTCGACCAAGGTACACATAACTGCTGCATTCAGAGATATCTGTTCCATTGAGAGTGAATGGGGCTTCTGGAACTAGTTCATTTTTCATAAACATAGTTTTCTTTAGATTCAGCTGTAGACCTATCTTTCTACATTTTCGGTCAAAGTCAGCCAGCATTTGTGCCGCTTGGCTAATATTTGGTGTTATTAGAACAATGTTATCAGCGAAGCGGAGGTGGTGTAGTTGCCGACCATCTATCTTCATTCCCATTCCTTCCCATTCTAATTGTCACTTGATGTTCTCAAGGGTGGTGCTGAAGAGTTTTGGTGAAATGGTATCACCCTGTTGAAGCCCTCTTTTGACATCAATGATCACTTCTTTTAGAATGGTGAGATCCTGGTGGTGAATCCATAATACAGCTCACGAAGGATCTTGATGTATTGGGTTTGAACACCCTGTTTGGCTAGGGCTTCGATGACTACTTCAGTCTCCACAGAATCAAAAGATTTCTGTAAATCAATGAACGTGAGGCAGAGCAGCATCTTGTACTCCCCTACAAACCTCAATGAGCTTGGTTACTGTGTGGATATGGTCAATTGTGCTGAATCCTTTCGGAAGCCTGCTTGCTCGCATGGTTGTCCTTCATCTAGTGTTCTGCTAATCCTGTTCAGGATGACTCGTGTAAACAGCTTGTAGATGACAGAAAACAGGCAGATGGGGCGACAGTTGCCGATGTCGTGAATGTCTTCCTTCTTGAACAGTAGAACTGTCCTGCTGGTTTTCCATTGGGAGGGCACCTTGCATTCGGACAGGTAGCGTGTGAAGAGCCGAGCTAGTGTATTGATGAGTACCGACGGCAGATTCTTCAGGTGTTCGGGTCTGACTTTGGGCCTGGAGCTGTTCCCTTCTTTACCGATGAGATGGCATGTCGGATTTCAGAAGGGAGAACTTTTGGGAATGACATATCCATCCTTTGGAATTTGGTATGTGGGCAGGTGGATGTGGCTATCAAAGAGATCTGAGTAGAAGTCATGGATAATCTTCTCCATTGCCTTTCTGGAAGATGTGATAGATCCATCAGGGCATTGGAAGGCAGCATCTTGGTCTTATAGTTGGTGAAGGACAGGCGGGCGGTGCGAATGCTTTTCCAGTTTTCTGCTGCATCTTCCAGTATTTCTGCTCTTCTGTCTTTGAGGTCTTCTTTTACTGCTTCTCTGCACCGTTTAGCAAGCTTGGACATTAGCATTTGGTCTCCTGAGGCTCGTGCCTTGCCACGTTGGCGAAAGAGCTCCAGAGTTTTTGAAGACAGGCGTCCTTTTTGTGTCTTTCTCTCTCTCGGCATTCTTTTGCACAATCATGGAGTTGCTGAAAATTAGAATGATTTTTGTGAGCATTACAGGAATCATGTAATGAGCAATGATATCAATTGCTGAAGAGCAGATTTTACAATTTGGATGTATATTTTCCTATTTGTAGGGGAGTTCACAAGCGGTTTTTTTTTTTTTTAAGTATTTTTATTATACCACCGTGAGATATACAAATAAAAAGATATACAATTAAAAAGTTCATGTTTGGGTTTTGGTCATACAGTGTATCAGCACCCGTCCCTCCACCAGTGCCCATCTCCCACCACCAACATCCCCAGTTCCCTCCCCTTCCCCAGCCCTGCTCCATGGCAGGTTCTTTATTTCTTTCCGTTTCTCTCTCTTTCTCTTTTCCTTCCCTTCCAGACTATGGATTACAGAACATACATTAAAAGGTTGTCATGTGTATCCTTTTGCCTCTATTTAATGCTCAGTTCTAGGTTGGCATTAGTACCCTCGACTATTATTAGCACCCTGTTCCATTTTCTGTCTTTTTTTTTTTATCTTTCAGGAACTTTTTTTTTTTTTTTAACATTTTATTATACCACCGTGAGATATACAATTACAACGTTGTTCACGCTTGGGGGTTTCCGGTCACACAGTGTTCCAGCACCCGCCCTCCACCAGTGCCCCTCAGCCACCACCCATGTCCCCAATTCCCTCCCCCTCCCACATCCCGCCTAAATGGCAGGTTCTTTATCTCCTCTCCTCTCTCCTCTCTCTCTCCTCCTTCTCCCACACATTGTGGGTTGCACTACGTACACTTAGAAGCCATCATTTGCATTTTTTGTCTGTCTTTAATGCTCAGTTCTATGTTAGCATCAGAACTTTAGACATTTATTCACTCATGTTCCCTTCTCTATCTAAACCAACCTCTGACTCCCACACGCTTGTGGTAATTTCCACTTTTGGTAAGATCACCTAGTATATTTATGCCATGCAAATAAATGCAGTCATTCTATGTCTCTCCCCCTTTCCTTCTGACTAATTTCACTCAACATGATTCTTTCCATATCCATCCATTTATAGCAAAATTTCATAACTTCATTTTTTCTGACAGCTGCATAGTATTCCATTGTGTAGATGTACCACAGTTTCTTTATCCAGTCATCAGTTCTCGGGCATACTGGTTGTTTCCAGGTTTTGGCTATTGTGAACAGTGCTGCTATGAAAATAAAAGTGCGGATTGTGTTTCCGCTGTGCGTTTTGGCTTTCCAGGGTATATTCCCAGGAGGCGGTATGGCTGGGTCAAAGGGGAGCTCAATTTCTAGTCTTTGGAGGAATGTCCATATTGTTTTCCAGAAAGGTTGTACAAGTCGACATTCCCACCAACAGTGTATGAGAGTCCCCTTTTCCCCACATCCACGCCAGCACTTGTTGCTTTTACCCTTTTGGATATGGGCCATTCTCTGTGGTGTGAGGTGATATCTCATTGTTGTTTTGATTTGCATCTCTCTGATGATTAGTGATGATGAGCATTTTTTCATATGCCTTTTGGCCATTCGGATTTCTTCCTTGTTAGAGTTTCTGTTCATCTCCTCTCCCCATTTTCTAATGGGGTTGGCTGTTTTTTTTCTTATATAGCTGTACCAGTGCCTGATATATCCTGGATATTAACCCCTTATCAGATGGGTATTGGGTGAATATTCTTTCCCATTCCGTCGACTGTCTTTCTATCTTGGTCACTGTTTCTTTCGAGGTGCAGAAGCTCTTCAGTTTCATGTAGTCCCATATATTTATATTTTCTTCTAGTTGCTTTGTTAATGGTGCTTCACCTTTGAAGATGTCTTTAGCATCGATGTCGTGGAGGGTTTTTCCTATATTTTCTTCAACATACTTTATGGATTCAGGTCTGACATTGAGATCTTTAATCCATTTTGAACTGATTTTTGTGCAAGGTGTTAGACACAGGTCCAAACTCATTTTTTTACATGTAGCTGTCCAGTTTTCCCAGCACCACTTGTTGAAGAGGCTTTCCTTACTCCAGTTTGGACTCTTTGCACCTTTATCAAAGATTAACTGATCATGTCTTTGAGGGTGGGTGTCAGGATACTCAACTCTATTCCATAGGTCCACCGGTCTGTTTTTTATTCCAGTACCACGCTGTTTTAATTACTGCTGCTTTGTAGTACAGTTTGAGGTTGGGAAAGGTGATGCCTCCCATCTTCTTCTTCCCAAGGATTGCTTTAGCTATCCGTGGGGGCTTATTATTCCATATGAATTTCATCACAAGCGGTTTTAAGGGAGACCTGGAGGTCACTGCGAATGACCGTCAACTGGGAAGAAGCTCAAGGCCTAGTTCCAAGGTCACTTAGGTCTGCTTCACTGACTGCAGTTCCAGAGACTACCAGGGTCATCCCAGAGATTTCCAGGGTCCTCAAGGGCTATGCTATGCCTGTGAAACTCAGAGGACAATGTGATGCTGAAGATCGGGTTGGGCACAGGTGCCTTAACCACTGTACTATCTCCAACTTCTGGTCCGGATTTTAAATCTCTTTTTGTGGCTATAGGATAAAGAATTACATAGCAGAGGGAAATAGAAGTTCCTGGGAAGAGGAAGAGAGTGGATTAGTAGAATACAAAATGTTGAAGTTTTATAGGGAACAAGAGGGATAGCTTTATTTTAGAAAATAGGAAAAGAAACTGGGGATATCACAGATAGAATACATTGAGTTTTGTAAGATATTTTAGTTTTCTTTTTAAAAAATAATATTTTAATGTAGAAAAAAAGTCACAATGTTGATACAATTCTAGAATTAAAATCAATTAGCTAACAATGCTGCAATATAATCAATAGTTACAAAACGTCAATTTGTGCCAATGTTGTTATACCTTATTGCAAGGTTGTTAAGTCCTTGTCTAAGAATTTATGAAGCTGTTTGTTGCTTTAAGAGGTGTCACCTGGTCACTTACTGCTTTGTTCAGCCTCTTCAGGATCTATGGTCTGGTCCAAAGAGTCTACTCTAGTGGCTGTGGAAGGTGGGTGTGGCTGCATCGGCTTTCAGAAGTTTGAAGGGTTGATGGGAGGTTACCAACCCACCCCCAAAACACCATAGTTCTCATGTGGGCACTAGGTGCCTAAAATTATGTGCAGATTAGCATCTCAGTGGAAAAAATTCCTGAAGTGGTGGAGTTGAGCCCTTGACACGAATGCAGAGGTGGGGTGTGGGTGTGACTGCTAGAGCTTCCAGTAGGCAGATGTTTGGTCCACAGCTAAAGGGTACCCCAGAATTTCCAGCTATGCTGACCGGAGCATAAATTTTAACTGTTTGGCGTGCATTTCCAAGGAGATGTCTTGGGGAATTCGTAAAGTAGGACTGGTGTGTGTAAACATGGTGGATGTTTTTTTTTTAAGTTTTCTTTTTTTAGAATTTTGTAAGTTTTATCCTTTTTTTTGCCCCTCAAGGTGTTTCAGGTGTGGCTGCGGTGCCCAGCTGTGTTGACAGGTGGCATACAGGAGACAGGCTTGTCTATACCCAGGGCTCTGTCCTGTGGGCCCTGGATGGTTGATGGTCTGACATAGAAAAAGACTGGGCCCCCTGGGATGAACCAGAGCCACAGCAGAGCCTGGTTAGCTACCCCTGGTGTATTTGATATGCCAAAACCAGTAACAATAATGGACCTCATTCACAACAAATGGAGACATTACTGGTGTCCACCCTAGCAAATCCATGAACAATGGAAAGACAAGTGACAAGTAATCATTTTTAACAAAAAAAGGCAGAAGCAAAGGACAGCTTTTGAATATCTAATGGCGAGTTCTCTCTACTTCAATATAAGTGTAGCATTTTGTGAATACTAAAATAGTTTTAAATTTTGGGAGCTTTTTTAGGTTCTAACTGCCTTATGTATCAGAAAATATCCACCTTGTATTAGTTAATTTTTTGGGGGTGGATAAGATGGAATAAATGCGACATAATCTCTGTGTTCAGAGAGTTTGGTTGAGTAAGGCAAAACTCAGGTAGGAAGCCGGAGGAGGGATGAATAATACAAAATAAATTATGTTATTGCTACAAATATTGAATGCTATGTAGCCCAAAAGAAAGTGCAGATATCCTGGAGGGAATGAAACAGAAGTTAGCTATCGATGGATAGAAGATTCTAGGGGAGGGAGATGGCAAAGTAGAGGTGTTCCAGGCCGAGGACTCTTGATTGGAATTTTGGTCCCATGAATGTGCTGTTATGTTCATAGGGAGCAAAAGGATGGTTCCACTGTGCTTAGAAGAAAGTACAAGAGAACTGAGGTCCTGAGTTTGTATAATGAGGCTCATGCCAGCCAGTGATCCTTATAGTAACCAAAGGTTGTGACATTTAGGAATCTCTGAAGGACCCTGGACTCCTCCATCTATTGTGTCAAAAAATGCTTCAAGAAGAAAAAGGGGGGGACTTTTCACTAAGAAATTATGTTGTCTAATTTTCCACCAGTAATGAAATTGCCAGTCAACACTTCAATGTTCCCCTTACCTAAAAGTGACTGGATTTCCTTTATCAAATTACAATCCATGTTAAAGCCAAACATTTTGAATTCTTACTTAGAGTGAAAGAAGTTTCTTTCTCAGTTTGCTTAGAAGTTTGGGGTCGTCCCAGATTTCCCTCAGCCCCTTCCTTCTTATTTTGTATAAATATTGATTCACCCTAGAAATGAGTTATGGGTAGGAGGGACCCTTTTTTCCTGTAGTATAGAACACAGCATTCCAGAAAAACCTCATTTCCGTTGATGAATGGCTATTGGCATGCAGAAATCTGGCGTGTGGTCGAAAAAGAAGGGATACAGCTGACATAAGCAAAGCTCGAGAAGGAAACCATAATCCCCCTTCAAATTCACTGCTTATTAGAGGAGCTAAAATGATTAAGCAGCTGGAAGTTTTGATGTATGAGGAAAGATTAAAAGAATTACATGTGTGTAGGTTGGCTGAAGAGCTAAGGAGGGTATGTGCATGTGTGTGGGGTGGGGGGTCTGATAGCCATTTGCAGATAATTGAAAGTATAAGCCCCATTGAAGGAGAGAGGATTGTGGGGGTGGTCTTTAGGGATTATCTAAGGATAATGAATGAACTGAAGAAAAGGGGGAAGATTTTCATAATGAGTGAGACATAAGAGGCCATAAAAAGAATCTCCCAGGAGAGGTGGTGAAATTCCCATCCCTTGAGTCATTTGGAGGAGGCTTAGAAAATTCTGGAAGGGCACAAGGCCGTCCTGTTGGGAACAGATTCAGTAAGCATGAAGGACCAAAGGACTATCCTTTGTCATGATTTCCCCCTTTGGTGTTTTAAAGCCCAACTGCTAAGATGAATCAATTGGTAAACAATAAATTTGGACATTCCCCAGGAACAGAGTCTGTCTCATCTCACTGATAATTTTCTCCAAGTCATAAAAGGCATGCTCCACACCCTCTTCCCTTGTGATTTCCACACATTGTCTTTGACATTATATCATTTCTTCAGGGACAGAAAGGTCCAGTGGTGGAAGAATGGCCTTGATTGCAATGACTAGTGGTGCATAATTCCACTAAGGAGAATATTAACAAATACGCCTTGCCCGGCATGTTCCTTTCCACAGTTTCCTGCGATATGTCACATTGTGAGGGTCTCTTTTGTACTGTGATACTTGGGGTCCTTCTGTGTTAATCAGGGTTTGGACCGGGTTACTCTAGTATATGAAATTGGTCGAGGCTAGACTTTCCTTGGAATTGTGACAAGGCAGAGATTCTTTCTGGTGGCCTTTGATAATATCTTGATGATATTTTATTTTGAGTATAAAGTATTTCTGTTTTCATCATTTACAGAAATTTTCATCATTTACAGAGGAGGATTCTCAAAACACTTCATTTTAATGGAAATGAAATATAAAAAAAGTCCCCACGGTCTTGTAGGATGCCATCCTTTGATCTCATAGTTTCTTTGACTTTTCCTCTGGGAGGAGTAATAAATGACTCTCTGACCAAGATTTATGCACAAGGTTTTATTCGCAGTGTTACTCAAAGAATTAATAACTGAGAAGAACTTCAATGTCAAGGGCAGGTAAAAAGTTTTGTTATATGTTCATAACACATTGTTACAGCTTCCTCCCACCAGTGAATATTTTGGAAGAATTTATAGTAATATGGGAAAATGTGCTCAACAAGGTGAGAATAAATAAGCACTATGGGAGGAGCTATAAAGATGGATGGATATGAGGTAGACCTTCTCCTAGCCTTGCAATTTCTGAGTGGTGGAACTTGAGCAAAGTTTATTTTCATGTTTATGATCTTTTAAACATTCTTGCAAGAAGTCAGAGGAACCTCTACACCATGAGGGCCACCATTTTCAACATCCAGACTCCACAGCTCCTCAGAGCTCCACCCAAGAGAAAAGCCAATTCTCCACGTTGTTCTCTCATTAGTAAATGCATGAGATGAGGGCCTACTACTGAGCATACCACCGCATGGTAAGCCTCTACCCGTGTCGTATTTTGATATGCCAAAAACCAGTAACAATTATAGATCTTATTCCCATGACCTGAAGGAATATTCTGAGGCACCTGGAGCTAGAAGATGCCCTTGGGCTACACTAGCATGTGATAGGATGTATGGGGATGTTACTGGTGCCCACTTGAGTAAATCGATGAACAACAGGAGGACAAGTGATACAAGTGAAGTGATGAGAAAATGAGCCCAGATTAAAATGGATTATGTATAAATATGTGCATATTTTATATGATATTTAATGTGCCATAACAAACAAAAGCAATTCAAGATAATTTAGCAAAGACAATTATATTGTTAAAGAAAAAATAAAATAATTTAAGTTACATGCATGAAAATATTTGAATAACTTCTTTTTACTCTTTGCTTTTAATTCTGGTAGTAATTAAATAAATACAAACTTTGTAAAAACCATTTAAAATATTGAGTGTGCATGTACAGAGACTTTTTCTGTACTAGAATTCCAATTAAAAATTTCTATAATACAAAAAAGTTTACCTTCTCAATTTCAGTTCTTTTTTTATTCATTGTTGTAGCCCGAAATAATAAAACCCATCATAGGCACAAGATAATTACTTATAGAATTTATAATTTTTGGTTATGACAATCTGCTGGGTATCTTTCAAAGGTATAATTGAGTTCATTTGATAATTTTTGAAGGCTGAAGGATAGCCCTCCATAAAAATTTTTTTTATTTTCTATGCTAAATTTTCTTTACCATTCATCCACTGATAGATGTATATGTTTTTGTCATATCTATACTATTATAAAATGTTACAGTGAACATCATTACTTTTTGAGGTGTTTAGATTCATTTGCATGTCCACCTAGATGTGGGATTGCTGAAATGTATAATGTAATTTTTAATGATTTGAGAAAAGAATTAGAGATGAAAATTTGGTGAGCCACTCTAAGTTATACCAAATAATTTCTTTAACTTTTATTTTTAGCTCATCCTCATAATCCTGTCTATGTTTAAATTTTTGATGTTCTATTTGATAAGATTTTGCATTTAATTTGGTTTATAAAATATTAAATATTGTTCATCATGTTCAATAAGCCTCTTGGGCCACCCCTTGAAATTTGTAGTCAAAGCTAGTGCCTCACCAGTCGAATTTTAATTTTGGCTTTGCCCATTAATTGGAATTTGCTGATAGATCAATCTTTAAAAAAACAAAATTATAGCAGAAGATTTAGCAAGTTTTTTGTTATATATGTGTAAACACACATATTCAAGCTATATATTTATATATATTTATGTGTATAAACATAAATGTATACTTATTTAAATATATAAATTAACTTGTTTTTTTTCACTTTCCTCTCATGGAACTAAAGTGAATTATCAGATTTAAAAAAATATATCTTCAGATCATTTTTAAATACTCTTAGATAAAAGTTGGAATGTTTTCCACTTCTTGATAGTACTTTTTTTTTTCTTTTTTGGGTCACACCCGGCATTGCTCAGGGGTTACTCCTGGCTCTTCGCTCAGGAATTACTTCTGGCGGTGCTCGGGGACCATATGAGACTCTGGGGATCAAACCCGGGCCTGCATAGGCCGGCCACATCGCAAGGCAAACGCCCTACCTGCTGGACTATCGCTCCGGCCCCACTGATTGTACATTTTTTAGGGAAACTCACAGTGCTTGTTGACCAACGAAATGAATTTCTACTATTTTGAAAGTTTTCCTTTGTCTTACTGTTTGAAAGTTTTCTTCTGTTGCTGCAGTCTATTTGAGAAAGTTTTTTAAAATCTTGATAACTTAGTATGTAATCTATTTTTAAAATTGTAAATGGGAATTTTTTAAAGCTTTCAAAAATTATTTTTTCCCAGAAGAATTTTCTAGCATTTTATGTAAATACTAGAAAGAGCCCCACCCTAGAGAGAAGCCTATTTCAAGCCCAAGTATGCTGGTATCCGTGGAGATGGAACTGGGTTTCTTTCCCCACCTCTGTCCCATCCGGGAGGCCTGGTGGACCGGGCCACCAACTGCTCCCCTGGGTGTCGGCTGTGAACCAGAGTCACTAATACGCAGGGAAGAGCTGCTATCGGCTCTCCCTATAGGTATCAATGCAAAGACTGAGAGCCTACCTACTATTGAGAGTATCCCAACCGCACGGCAGAGCATGGCAAGCTACCTGTGTCATATTTGATATGCCAAAAACAGTAACAGATCTCATTCCCATGACCTGAACGAATAGTTTGAGGCTCTTTGTGTTCCTGGAACGAGCAGATGTCCTTGGGCTACACTAGCACATGATAGGGACGAATGGAGACATTACTGGTGCCCACCTGAGCAAGTGATACAAATGATATGCTAAATGAGGACACAGTTGTTCTTGATACAAAGGTGAAGAAGCATTTGGAGGTCTTTAGACACTGATATTATAGTGTAGAGTGTGACAAGTAGGGAAGGAGAAATTGTGAGTGATTTGGGGGAATAATCCATTGGGCATAGCATTTAAAAATGTGTCTACTTACATGCTTTTCTGAATTTGAGGATAAAATGCTGATGAAGCATATTAAGCTGTTGGAGGCAGTGGAGCTCAGAACTAAAAGACAGAATAGAAAGAATGTAGAGAGCACTGAAGGCCTGGTTGAAGTCCAAAGGTAGGACATTTAGGGACTCGGTTTCTGTACTTGAGTCATGCATCTAGAAGAAAGAAGAGAGGCTTTTAGTCCAAACAGGTCAAGACCAAATATTTTTTGTTGACTCCGTGCACCCAGTAATTGCAGTGTACGAGATGACCATTATGGCAGGCTGCCCAGCTTCTCTCAAGCAGTCCTTGGTTCACCTCCAAGTGACCATTGGTGAACAGGGTCTCCACACTGTGTTATTAATTAACCCTGGCAGACCCTCAACATTTTCATTGCCTTGGCAGAAAGTGGGCTTCTCCTCCAGTGTGCTGTGCGGACATATGCTTATCTCCATGCCAGCGCTCACCAAGTCCTGAAGATCCTCACATTTAAGCCTACTGCTGGCGGCTGATGTTGCAATCAGCTTGGAAGCAGTAAGATCTCCCCAGGTGGCCTTTGTTTTCCTTAACAAATGTCCAGAGTGTCCAAATGTTCCTTTTCTGACCTGGAATAATTACCAGAGTCCCTGTTTCAGTTGAACACATTTATTTGAGGATAGAAAAGTCAGTCTGTGCCATAATATAACACTAAAAGCCTGTATTTGTGACCTGTAATTTATATAAGGGCCAATGAGTGAGAATGGGGATCTAACAGAGCAGTAAGTCCTAACCCGTTACATACACGTAATCATCTTCTTTATGGTATCCCCAGAACACTTTGTCATTAATACTGGACCTGAATCCTCTTTTGAAAAAGAAATACAGGGATTTTGATTACTTTTTAATATAGCTCATTTGATGTTTGGGAAAGCAATGTGGTTCAAGACAAAACCGAAGCATTCAAGTCTGTAACTCCATGTAAAACTTGGGATCGGTATTTTGCAGCCTTATTGTTCATGAGAGAGGAAATGACCTTCTCATTATTTTTGACTTGGTCAATAGGTTCATTTTTTCTTGAAAAATCTCCATGCAAAATCATGGTTTGATTTTAGCTCTTAGCAACCCACTCCAGAGCTCTGAGGAAATTTGTTTTTGTCTGGGCTTCCAGATTTTCTTCTGGAAAAGAGGCATTTTGGGACAGTTCCAGCTCTTCTTTTTTTAACTTCTCTCTTAGGTTTTTTCCTCATAGACAGGGTTGTCCTGTATAGCCACATGAGTTTATTCTACACGTTCTTCATCATGCCTGGAGTTCTGTTTTTCTTTCTGTATTTAGAAAACTTGTTGTCAATTGCTAGTTTTTCAATTTCCCCCAAATAGATTTTGAGCATTTCAGTAAATGCTCAAGATGAGAGCCTTCTACTGAGACTATACCACCTACACGGAAAAGCCTGGCAAGCTACCCATGTTTTATTTACTTGTTATGCCAAAAACTAGTAACAATTATGGACCTCAGTTCCATGACCTGAAGAATAGTTTTGGGCTCCTCCTGTCCCTGGAGCAAGCAGATGCCCTTGGTTTACACTTGCTTATGACAGGACTAATGAGATGTTACTAGTGCCCACTAGAGGAAATCAATGAACAATGGGAAGACAGTGATACAGTGATTGAGAAAACTGTTTATTGTAGTCTTCTTCACCTTCTTCTGCTAGGTGCCGCAGTAACGTATGTATTCTGCAATGTGCTGTCCCGTCATGTGTGACCCATGTTAAATTCCTTACATTTTGAGTTATAATCAGGGATTTGTTTGGAACTGCGAGTAATAGACAAGCCTCTATTCACTTCATTTCCAGTAACTGTTCTATCAAATCCTCCATGGAAATAGCAGGTAAAGGCACCAAGTTGCCATCTCCAACCAACTTCACTTATCCTTGATAAATCTTGTCTATGTCAAATCTATTGAGAAGCGGAGTGTGCCAGCAGCAGAGCAGTGCAATACTCTGCAGCATAATTGTTTTTTCTTACAGCATTTAAAAATATTTTTAAATGGAATTAGTTACAAAGTTGTTCAGAAATGGGTTTCACTCATATAATGTCCCAACACCTACCCCTTCACTAGTGTACATTTCCACTGCCAACGTCCCCAGTTTCCCTCCTGCCCCTTCCCCAGCTTGGATTTATGGCAGGCACTTTTCCTCTCTGTCTCTCTGTCTCTCTCTGTCTCTGTCTCTGTCTCTGTCTGTCTCTCTCTCTCTCTCTCTCTCTCTCCTTTTGGGTATTATGGTTGCTGTGGCATAACTTGTCAGGCCAACCATCACACCATAATTTGGAAGCTCATGAACATAAATTGCACAAACTATCATATCTCTATATGCACAAAGCAATCTGGCAAATGATGTCTGTTAGTTATGCAGACTATCATCGTGGATCTTGCTGTGCTGTATTTATTCTTATCCTGGATTATCAGAACATAGTCATTGATTTTTGTCACCTTCTAAATTTCACTTGGTGTCTCTTGAAATATACTATTCTTCACCACTTTATTTAGACCCTATACTGACAGCCCAACAGCACCTTCATATTGTTGGAAACCATTTAAATATGAATTTCAAAGCTTTATCTTGATTGATCTTTAACTATTGAAAGAGAATGTATATTATGTTTGATTCCAGGGTATTTGAAAATGCTAGACAGGTTTTATTTCTCTAGGTTCTTTAGCCTTTATCTGATTTTTTAATCACAAGTAGTTAATGGCAATCCGTACATCTAGATGATTCATAGATTCATACTATGCATATTTTTCTGGTATTTAGTTCTGCTCTGCTCTTGAGATATTCCTATCCTTTTAAGAAGTTCTGTTGGCTTGCCCCTGGATGCTTTTACTTTTCCTGAAATACCAGCATAGGTCTCAGAGCCTGCATAGTTTTCTAGTACAAAGGCAAAATACATTGCAACCTTTACTGTGATGATATTTAAGACCTGACACACTGGTAATGGGTGTAAGTTACAGCAATAATAAAAGCTTAAACTAGAAGCCTTAGTGGATATTTTTTGTTGGAACCTTTTAACTGAGTGCCCATCTTGTGTTCTGGTAGAAGCAGTAAGCTCCTACCTGGTTCACCTGTTTTCTTGATCTGCTTCCATGGCATCTTATCATTGACCTGCTGTCATGATCATCTTATCATTCCCAGAGCAACAGTAGAGGGAGGCCATTTGTTCAAAATTAGTCTTCTCTTTTTAAAAAAATTAATATCTTATTATACCACTGTGTGATATACAATTACAAAAGTATTTATGACTGGGTCTCAGTCATACACTGCTCCAGCACCTGCCCTTCCACCAGTGTCCTATTCCCATTGAATGCACACAAAGGAATTTACATGATAATCCTTAAGTGTCTGTAGGAAAGCCACAATGTGTAAGAGAAGAGAGTCTTTTCTTTTTGACTGTGAAATTTAAAAAGTATTTTTTGTTCTGGGAGCCAGAGTGATAGTACAGTAGTAGGGAGCTGGCCTTGCACATGACTTACCCACCTCTTTCCCTGGCTTTCAGATGGTCCTTCAGGTACCACCTGAAGTAATTCCTGAGTGCAGAGCCAGGAGTGATCCCTGAGCAGCATTGGGTGTGGCCCCAAAGGAAGAAAGATAGTTTTTGTCCTATCCCACTTTTGACTCTGCAATTATGCTTGACTCCAGGAAGGCAAATAATGGGAATGTGTGGAACACTTTTTATGGCCCCTCCCCTTGTAGAATACAGTCAAACCATAGCTTTCTAATAACATAATAATTGAATGTCAATATTTTATCTGAAGTAAATTTTCCATTGACTGCTTGTGGGTACAAGACCTATATTATTTCCTCATAATTGTGTTATTTACATAAGTCTTATGTTGAGATCAAACACATAAGAGGGCAGGATTAGTAGTGGGACTTTGAGATGTCTAGGTTATGAGAACTGAACTCATAACCTAGATGGGATTACTAGGATGGGATTACTACCCCAAAACAAGAGACCCCAGGGGCCAAATTTCCTCTTACATGGAAGAAACACCAAAACACTACTGAATACAGACATGAAGTGGTTTTCACCAGACGCTGAATCAACTGACACCTTCAACGTACAAGTCTAGATTATAGAACTATGAGAAATCAGTTGGTGCTGGTTTAAGTCAGACAGTCTATGGGGATTTTGTGTCACAGTATCTTGCAGAGTATGGAAGGAAAGCATACACACATAGTGTAAGGGTACACATATAACTGCACAATATGAAAATCTAAGTTGATAGGTAGAAATAAGTATTTCTTTATATTGCTAGAAATAATAAATTGAACTTATGGGGATACCTCTTATGATATATACTTTTGTCTTTTCTGTTCTTTCAAAGGAATTAGCAACCTCTATGAAAATGCCAACTTTTAGACTGGAGGGATTAACTTATTGGGTTAGTTTCCCTTAAAAATATATTTAGGGGTCAGAGAGTGGTGAGGAAGGTACTTGTTTGAGCATAGTTGACTTGTGTTCTTCAGCACCCCATATTGTTCTCTGAGTCTTGCCAGGAGTGATCCCTGAGTATAGAGCAAGCCCAGAACACAGTCAAGGGTGACCCTGAATAAAAAAAAAGATTTTAATTTTAATATTCAAAATACATTCAGTTTCTCATTAAAACCAATGATGCTTGAAATGCAACAATCGAATTTTTTAATTCCTGTCTCATTATCAACAGTTTAGAATTTTGTTACACAAGAATATTACCCTAACAATAAATTTTTTTCACAAAAATAAATGTTTGGACTAGAAGACCAATTAGTAGTTACCAGAAGTGGTTAGTAGGCTTACCAGGCAAATAAGGACAGAGGGTGAAAAGACAGAATTGAACTTTCAGTGATGAACTTAAGGTAGTAAATACACATAGATTTTGATAATAATTCCTGAAACTCAGAATGTTATGCCCAATATAATTTATTGAAAAAGGATAATTAAGCCGCTATATATTTAAACTTACTGGCATATATCGGGTATTTAATAATATTTATTTCTCATTATTAATCTTGGAAATTTTTCCTTCAGTTATGTCAAATTATTCTAAATTTTTTGTTGGTGCCTTATAATTCTGCACTTCAGGAAGTTTCATACCTTTTAAAAGGAAATTCTGTTGAGTTTGGGGGGTTTACAGTGGAAAAACCTAGCACAGATTGAACCTTGTGTCTCAGTGAATTTTTAAGCACAAAATGTGCAGAAAATAATACATACAAATCTATTTTCTGGACATGAAATGAAGAACTGAGTGTTTTTATATGCCAGGTTTTCTTGGTTTGGAAAGGGGAAAAGGCATTTTAGTAATCAAGTCGTTCATGAATATGAAAGGTCCTTGGTGCTACTGATCCCGTAAGCACTACTTGACTTGTTGTGATCCACTTTGTTAACTGTGAACACCACTAGGAGTGGTCTCTTAGAGCTTTGCCTATGATTTTCAATATACCTATTTAGAAAATAGCCTAAAGGAATTAGTAGATAGTAATATGGACAATAAAAAATTTATAAAAGTCTATATGAATTATATATTTGGATTTAGAGGGTCATCAATTGGGCCAAGGTAACTAAAGAGCAGAACTTATGAAAATGATTTTTAAACACTTGTTAACATATTTTATATATTTTCTTAGTTTTGGTCTTGGGGCCACACCCAGGCAGTGCTCAGGGCTTACTCCTGGCTCTGCCTTCAGGGATCACTCATGGCAGACTCGGGGACCATATGGGATCCTAGGGGATTGAACCTGATTGACTGTATTGCAAAGCAATTGCCCTATCCACTGTACTATCTCTTCAGCTACATTGTATTTAATTCTTAAGAGCATACGTGGATGGTCTAGATACATGAGTGTGCTAAAGGAAGTAAGACTATGCATCCAAACCATAACTCTCAATTAAAAAATTATGAGGGAGTTGGAATTAGTAATGCTAGTCTAGAACTGAGAATTAAAAGTAGGTCAAGGATATAAATGATAACCCCTCAGTGTCTGTACTGCAATCCAGAATGCTCAAAAGTAGGTAGACAGACAGAGAAGTAGATAGAGAGAGAGATAGATAGATAGATAGATAGATAGATAGATAGATAGATAGATAGATAGATAGATAGATAGATAGATAGATAGATAGATAGATAGATAGATAGATAGATAGATAGATAGATAGATAGATAGATAGATAGATAGATAGAGCGATAGAGAGATGGTAGATAGATAGAGATAGAGAGATAGAGAGATAGATAGAGAGAGATAGAGAGAAAGATAGATAGATGATAGATAGATAGAGATAGAGAGATAGAGAGATAGAGAGAGATAGAGAGAGAGAATGTGTCTGCCATAGAGGTAGGCTGGGGAAAGGGAAGGTAAACTTGGGACGCGGTGTTGGGAAACGTGCATGGGTACAGGATGGGTGTTGGAACACTGTATGTCTGAAACCTCATCATGAACAGCTTTGTGATTGTCCATTGCATGGTGATTCAATTAAAAAATGAGGATACACTCTCCCTGGGGTGTGCGGCTGGCCTGGCGGGCGCCTGGGGTCGTGGTAGAGTCCCAGGCTTCGGCAGAAGGTGGAACTACAACCCCCAGAAGTCCGAGCGGAAGCCGAAGTAAACGAACATTTTGAACTCTCACTGTGGCCTGTGTCCGCCTCAGGTACTCTCTCTGGGGTGTGCTGCTGGCTGGGCGGGCGGCCGCTCATGTGGCCGCTTATTAATACAATTACTAGGAAATCCAACACCAAGGGAAGGTAATACCCTCAAGAAAAAAAGAAACAGTACACTAGAGGAATTTATCCCTGTGCACCGCAACACCATGGGGAAACAACGCCAGATCCCCAGTTTGAAGAACAGATGAAGGAATCAACCCTGAAGACTCAAAAAAGAATGCAGATGTGCATGATCTCTCTGACAATGAATTTAGAGAAGAAACTGGTAGGATGCTTAAGGAGCTCAACGAAAAAATGAAGCAGACGTCCAATAAAATACAGGAGAACATAAACGAAGCAGTTTAAAGGGCAGTCAATAAACTACGGGAGGAAATGAGAGCAGAAATGAGAACCATGCAAATAGAAATATCATTGCTTAAAAATTCAGTAGCTGTAATGAAAAACACAATATGGGCTCTCAAAAGTAGGATGACAGCAGCAGAAGAGAGAATCAGTGAGACTGAAGATGACCTGCAGAAATCACTCAGAGAACTACATAAAATGGAAAAAAGACCGGAAAATGGATCAGCAACGGAACAGAGAACAAAGGGATGAAGCCAGGCGGAACAACATAAGAATTATCGAAGTCCCAGAGGGACAGGAAAGTAACCCCAAGGAAATTAAAACAGTTAAGAACATCCTGGCTGAAAAGTTCCCCAAGTTAAAGGATGAAGGCATCCAGATCCAAGAAGCCCGATGCGTACCAGCAAGAAGAGACCCCAATAGAAAGACCCCATGACACATCCTAGTCAAAGTAATGGATGCCATAGAGAGAGACATAATTCTTCAGGCAGCAAGATCAAAGAAGGAAATTGTATACAAAGGAGCAACCATTCGACTTTCAGCAGACTTCTCAGAAGACACCCTCCAAGCCCGAAGGCAGTGGTAGGATATAGTAAAAAAACTTAATGAAATGAATGCCTCAGCAAGAATTCTTTATCCAGCTAAACTCTCACTCAGATTTGAAGGACAGATATACAACTACTTGGATAAACAACAGCTTAGGAACTTTGTAAAATCAAAACCAACCTTAAAATAAGGACTGAAAGATCTACTATAAGATGAGACATAACCCAAAAGAACAACCAACCTATACAGAAAGATGGCACAAAATCCCATGACAATAATCTCTCTCAATGTCAACGGTCTAAATGCACCAGTTAAGAGACACAGAGTGGCAAAATGGATCAAAAAATTGAATCCGACATTCTACTGCCTTCAAGAAACACACCTGAACAATCGGAGCAAAGACAGGCTCAAAATAAAAGGCTGGAAAACAATCCTTCACTCAAACAACCCATCCAAAGGGCTGGGGTAGCCATACTGGTATATGACAACATAGACTTCAGGCTAAAGAAAGTCAAAAGGGACAATGAAGGTCACTTCTTAATAGTCAAGGGATGCATATATCAGGAAGAAATCACGATATTAAACATACATGCACCCAACGAGGGGCCAGCAAAATACCTAAAACAACTACTAATAGACTTCAAAGAAGACATTGACAGCAACACAATTGTAGTTGGAGACTTCAACACTGCTCTATCAACCCTGGATAGATCAACAGATTGGATAGATTTCCTGGATAGATTTCCCTTACCAAGGAAATACTGGCCCCTAAAAGAAGAGATGGAAGTAAGAGGGCTGGTAGACATATACAGGGCATTTCATCCCCAAAAAAGCTGAATACACTTTCTTCTCCAGTGCCCATGGAACATACTCCAAAATAGATCACAAGCTGAGCCATAAATTATACCTCCATAAAATCAAGAAGATAGAAATTGTGCCAACTATTTTTTTCAGACCACGATGCACTGAAAATAGAAGTTAATTGTACACAAAAACGGAGACCAATACCAAGTACCTGGAAACTAAACAGCTCACTACTGAACAACCAGCAAGTCATAAAAAAAAATCAAAGAGGAAATCCAAAGATTCCTGGAAACAAATGAGACTGAAGACACTAATTACCAGAACTTGTGGGATACAGCAAAAGCAGTGTTAAGAGGCAAGTTCATAGCTCTTCAAGCATTCATCAGAAAAGAAGAAAAGGCCATCACAAACAGTCTGACCTCAGAACTTAAGATTTTAGAGAGTGATCAACAAAAGGAGCCCAACCCAAGCAGAAAGAAAGAAATAATAAAACTTAGAGCAGAAATCAATGAGATGGAATGTCAAAAAACAATCCAGAAGATCAACGAAACCAAAAGCTGGTTCTTTGAAAAAATAAACAAGATTGACAAACCACTTGCAAGACTTGTAAGAAAAGGAAAAGAGAGAACCCAAATAAATAGAATCAGAAATGAAAATGGTGACATCACAACAGAAACCAAAGAAATTCAAAAGATCATCAGAGATTACTATGAGAGCCTTTATGCCACGAAACAAGAGAACCTAGAAGAAATGGACAAATTCCTGAATTCCTATAGCCTCCCAAGTCTGCAACAAGAAGATTTGGAATACCTCAACAAACCTATCTCCATCCAGGAGATGGAATCGGTAATCAAAAGTCTCCCAAAACACAAAAGCCCAGGTCCAGATGGATTCAAGAGTGAATTCTACAAAACGTTTAAAGAGGACCTACTCCCAATTCTTTTTTAAGCTATTCCGACAAATTAAAGAAACAGAAAAACACCCAAATAGCTTTTTACGAGGCACATATCACCCTGATACCCAAAGCAGACAGAGATGTCACAAAAAAAGGAAAACTACAGACCAATCTCCCTGATGAATACAGATGCTAAGATCTTCAGCAAAATACTAGCAAATAGAATCCAAAGAGTCATCAAAAAGAGTATACACCATGACCAAGTGGGATTCATCCCGGGAATGCAAGGATGGTTCAACATCCACAAGTCAATCAACATAATACATCATATCAACAATAAGAAAAATCAAAGCCATAGGATCATATCAATAGATGCAAAGAAGGCATTTGACAAGATTCAACACCCGTTCATGATAAAAGCTCTGCATAAAATGGGGATTGAAGGAACCTTCATCAAGATAATGCAGGCCATCTACTACAAGCCCACAGCGAGCATCATTCTCAATGGGGAAAAACTGAAAGCCTTCCCCTTAAGATCAGGGACAAGACAAGGCTGCCCACTCTCACCACTTCTATTCAATATAGTATTGGAAGTACTTGCCATAGCAATCAGGGAAGAAAAAGACATTAAGGGCATCCAGATAGGAAGGGGGAGAAGCCAAGTTGTCACTATTTGCAGATAATATGATATTATACCTGGAAAACCTGAAGCTCTCTACCAAGAGGCTCCTAGAAATAAAACATTCCTATAGTAGAGTGGCAGGGTACAAAATCAATACCCAAAAGTCAATGGCCTTCCTATATGCAAACAGCGAAAGAGAAGAAAGGGACATTAAAGCAACTATCCCATTCACAATTGTGCTGCAGAAAATCAAATACCTAGGAATCAGTTTGACAAAGAATGTAAAGGATCTCTACAAAGAAAACTACAAAAATGTTACTTCAGGAAATAAAAGAAGACCTGGAGAAATGGAGACACATTCCTTGCTCATGAATTGGAAGGATTAACATTATCAAAATGGTAATCCTCCCTAGAGCTTTATACAGATTCAATGTGGTCCCTATCAGGATACCCATGATGTTCTTCAAAGAAATTGAACAAACACTCCTGAAATTTGTATGGAATAATAAACCCCAGAATAGCTAAAGCAATCCTTGGGAAAAAGAAGATGGGAGGTATCACTTTCCCCAACCTCAAGCTCTACTACAGAGCAGTTGTAATTAAGACAGTGTGGTATTGGTATAGAGACAGACCCGTAGACCTATGGAATAGAACTGAATATCCTGAAAGACACTCTCAAATATACAACCACTTAATCTTCGATAAAGGAGCAAAAAATATTAAGTGGAGCAAAGAAAGCCTCTTCAACAAATGGTGCTGGGAAAATTGGGCAGCTATGTGTAAAAAATGAATTTAGACCTCCTTTTAATGCCATGCACAAAAGTCAGATCTAGATGGATTCTAGATCTCAACATCAGACATGAATCTATAAGGTACATGTAAGAAAACATAGGAGAAATGCTCTATGACATTGAAACTAAAAGTATCTTTAAAGGCGACACACCACTGACCAAGCAAATGGAAGCAAAGATAGACAAATGGGATTATATAAAACTAAAAAGCTTCTGCACCTCAAAAGAAACGGTGACCAAGATACAAAGACAATCCACAGAGTGGGAAAGAATATTCACCCAATACCCATCTGACAAGGGGTTAATATCCAGGATATATCAGGCACTGGTAGCCCTTCACAAGAAAAAAAAACAGCCAACCCCATCAAAAAATGGGGAAAAGAAATGAACAGAAGCTTCCAAAAAAGAAGAAATTTGAATGGCCAAGAGGCATATGAAAAAGTGTTCTTCATCTTTAATCATCAGGGAGTTGCAAATCAAGACAATAATGAGGTACCATCTCACACCACAGAGACTGGCACACATCCAAAATAGCAAGAACAACTGGTGCTGGCATGAATGTGGGGAAAAAGGGACTCTGATCCACTGTTGGTGGGAGTGCCGACTGGTCCATCCCTTTTGGAAAACAATTTGGGCATTCCTCCGAAAACTAGACATTGAGCTCCCATTTGATCCAGCAATAGCACTCCTGGGAATATACCCGAGAGACTGAAAAACACATAGCAAAAACACTATCTGTACTTCTTTATTCATCTCTGCACTTTCACTATAGCTAGAATCTGGAAACAACCTAAATGCCCTAGAACAGAGGACTGGCTAAAGAAACTGTGGTTCATCTACACTGTGGAATACTATGCAGCTGTCAGAAAAGATGAAATTATGAAATTTACCTGCAAATGGATGGACATGGAGACTATCATGCTGAGTGAAATTAGTCAGAAGGAAAAGGACAGATATAGAATGACTGCATTCATTAATAGGATATAAATAGATACCAGTGTTTTACTAAATGTGGGAAATGGTAATGGCAGACTAAAACTCATCATTGAATATACACAAAGAGACTTAATTTTTAAACTCTAAATATCTGCAGGGCTAGCCACAATGTGTAAAACAAGAGGGAGAGAGATGCAGAGACAGAGAGAGAGAAAGAGAGGAAACAGGGCTACCTGCTGTTGAAGCAGCCTGGGGGTGGGTGGGGGGGTGGGGTACATTGTTGGTGGAAATGGGGCACTGGTGGAGGGATGGGTGCTGGAATACTGTATTACCAAGAACCAATTGTGAACACCTTTGTAATTGTATGTCTCACTGTGGTATAATAAAAAATTTTAAAA